>JAWDHC010000214.1:0-54077 GCA_036172615.1 Curvularia verruculosa
GATATGCACGTGCCCAGCACAAACACACACACACACACACACACACACACACACACACACACACACACAGCACCGACACACCGGGCAACGATTGGACCTCTTATTTGTATCCATTTGTTTTCTTTTCAAACTATTATACCGGTATTTTATGTATCATCCCAGGAAAGTCTAGTAGATGACCTTGTGAGGCGCCTCCTTCTCCTCTGGCTCGTTGAAAATGTTAACGGGCCACCTAGGCTTGTTGGCAATGTAAGGAATGTTGAATCGTCTTGGCTCCTTCTTGCCAATCTCCTCAACCTTCTCGAAATCCTCCTTGGAGAGCTCAATCTCCTTGAAGTTCTCCTGAATACGCGACGCGGTGACCGACTTGGGGATGACCGAGTGACCACCCACTTGAGCCCAGGCAAGAATGACTTGTGCGGGGGTAGCGCCGATGCGGCTGGCGATTTCCTTGATGGTGTCGTGCTGAACGAGGAGAGGTACGCCGAGCATGTTGTTGCCGAAAGCCTGAGGTGGGATTAGTGACATGCGACAACAACTATGCAAAAGGCAAAATGCTACTCACAGAGTACTCAGTAACGTGAATGTTCTTCTCCTTGCAGTACTGAATCAGCTCTGGCTGAAGAAGGCGTGGGTGGCGCTCAATCTGGTTAGCAGCAGGAACAACTCCAGTGCCGTCAATCAGAGCCTGGAGGTGCTCCTTGGTGTGGTTGGAGACACCGACAGCGCGGGCCTTCTCCTTGGGGAGCTGAGTCATGGCCTTCCATGTGTCGACAATGGAAATGTCGTCGAGCATCTTGACATCCTCGCCCTCCAAGGGAAAGAGGTTGCTGTGGACATCCGATCGCTCATCAAAGGCGACAGGGAAGTGGACAAGGTAGAGGTCGAGGTAGTCGAGGCCCAGCTCAGCCAGGCAGTCGTCGAGAGCCGGCGCTACATCCTGAGGACGGTGTTGCGAGTTCCAGAGCTTTGAGGTAATGAAGACATCCTCGCGCTTGAGGCCAGGTACCTCACCACCAAAGGCCTTCTTGAGCGCAGCCGCAATCTCCTTCTGGTTGCCGTACACCTTGGCGAGATCTAGGTGGCGGTAACCAGCCTTGAGGGCCTCAAGGACGGCGGCGCCGACCTGTCCAGGCTCAGCCTGCCACGTACCAAAACCCAATTGACTGCATGTGAACAGTTAGTAATCGTCATGTACACGCAGGGCTTCACTTGGGTACTCACGGGATGGTAGCGCCAGTGTTGAGAGTAACCTTCCTTCCGAGAGACATTTTTGCAATCAATGTATATGGGGGTATCTTGAGGACAAAGTTGAAAAGGAAAAGTTTGTTGCAACTCTAGTGCGGGTGGCTGGGGCTAATATACGGTGGTCTGGGGTGTGTGAAAGATGTCGGAGGTGGGGTGGAGGGGTGGAGGGGTCGGAGACGTCACCGAGCCTCAGGTCGGCGGCATCTCCAAGTTGAGCAGTCTGTCCGCGCCAAACTCTCCATAAGATCCACTCAGACTTGCGTCATGGGGTAGACAAACCGCGTTACATGGCTAGATGCCACATCTCAACAGCCACCACCTGGTAGCTGGCAGCATTGGGGTGGCATGCCTTGATGAGATTGGTGGAACAATAGTGGCCAACACGAAATGTCAAGACCCTCCTATCCATGGAAACACCCACAGACTGCGCTGGCCAGCCGCACCGGATAAAATTTCATGGGAGCCTAGTTGATCTGGAACCTGCACGCCTTTGGTTTTTTCTCCTTTGCTCAAAAATTGTGCCATCAAGGTTCTATCTGGCATACAGTATGCGACATTACATAAGCAATATGGTTTCAATAGTGCCCCATCAATTCATGAGAGCTATATTTGCTAGTTACTACAACTACAACATGAGCCTATTTAGAGCCCATAAAGCTCATCATCACTGGGCGAGTCCGGACCAGGCAAACCAAGTCTTCTTAGTGAGGCAAAAGACTCCAACCTGGGTATCTCGGGAAGAAAATGAGTACGTGCTGCAGCCCTGGCCATTGAACGAGATGATAGGCCAGGACCAACGCTTGTTCCCATTGCAGATGCAAGCGCAGCTACAAGCGTGGCTGAGGGCTCTGGAGCTAAGCCTGGGCTTTGAATATCTGCAGCAGATGTAGCCAGCGAGGGTTCCCATCTCCTACAATCATAACTGTCTTCAACTCCGCCCAACCACGCCCAAACTTCTTCGCCAAAAGCCATCCATAAGTTGAGGGTACGCCGATAAGTGAGTGTATATTGCTTTCTAGTTACATTCTTGATTCGGGTCCATGCCCGACCCATAGCACGGTATGAGATAGACTCCTAGTCGTCGCTGTCATATTCTTCATCGTCGGCTAGCAGCGCTGGGTACTGCCGACGTCGGAGATCTTGCTCGAGACCGCCCTCAGATTCGGGGTCAACGTAGCCCTTGCCTCCGACAAGTGAAAGGAGAACGGGAAGCAAGACAAGAGCGTGAGTAGACGCCCAAAGTACAAGAGCAACCCATACGCGGAAGTAGTAGATTTCGAAGATCTAGCCAGTCCATGTCAGTTCATGTCGAATGTAAAAATTTAGTAGGCGCAATATACATACCTTACTCCTAGTAAAAGCCAGCACTCCGACACCCAAGATCTTCGTAATTGTAATTCCGCTGACAACACTGCTCGCCACGTTGACCATGGCCGTCCACGCACGGGCGTCACGGCCCCGGAAGCGATGCCTGGGTGCTCGCTCCATTGTTGCTCGGCTGGGGAAAGTAAATGCTCGAGCAATATGTGCCGTAAACTCGACGCTAATACCCACACAAATGATGAGATTGACTAGTGACACCGCATTGAGCGAAACCCCCATGACTGCCATGGACCCGATGATGGCAGAGACTGTCATGCCAACCACAAGGGTGACAATGAGTCCTGTAGCAATGGAACCAAGCATGACTGTGGTGATGACAAACACTGCCGCAAGAGCAGACCCAATCAGAGCGCCAGCCAGGTGGACAATGGTCGTGTACTGGTCAAAGAAGATGTAGAACTTGGAATATGGGAACACCTCAGCTTCAACGTCCTCTGATATCTCCTTGGATATCCGTCGGGCTGCCGTGTATGCCGAGATGAAGTCTTTCTGAGAGCGCAGCGGAGTATGCGAAGTGCGGAAGTGGGAAGCAGGGATGGTTAGATGTTTAGAGTCAATCACCAAGGCATCTGAGTACGCTGCCTTTCCGCCGATAGGGCAATCTTCAGTGGTGGGTGCCTCAATCCACTTCTGTAGGTATTTGATGAACTCTTCGCCTTCAGGCATACCGTAAAGAGTCATGTTCCATGGTGGCTCACGATCCTGGAAACAGGGCTTGCCCTTCTCGTTAACACAACACTTTTCGTTTTCGGGATTTAGCCAAAGGAAATAATCGTCGAGCCAATTGGCAGCAGAGGCTGAAAGATGCGAAACTTCGGGACGTTTGCGCTCTGCCTCGATGATGTTTGCTAGGCTGTTGCGGTCACAGGTAGAGAAACGTCCGCAAAGTTCCTTTTGCGGCTTTCGTTGGGTCACATTGAGTTCTTTTGTGACAAAATAAACCGGTGGGCCGACATCCAGATAGTCGTAGAGGTCATTGAAGTAATCGATTAGGTAAGAGTCGCTTGGGATAGCAATGCGTTGATCCAGACCAAGCTCGACTTGAGGGAACAGGGCAAGGCCAGCAGTGAAGATTCCAAAGAAGAGGGCAATGATACCAACTTTGGTCTTTTTACCCAGAAGCGCTGGAGCGTACGTTTTACGGATGAAGCGTTGCAGTGCACCTTCCTCTCCCATTGCAAAACCCACGCCAACTGGATCAGCGCGCTTAACGCGAACGCAAGGGAAGCAATCCGCCCGGTTAGATTCTACACGTTCCTGATTAAGGGCAAGCACGGCGATGAACATGGTGACTTGGAGAATGGCGTTGATGAAGACGGCTCCTGCGGCATACGCGGCAAAGTTGCGCACAGCCGGCATGCCAACAGCACACCCAAGAGCAAATGCAGTCGTCTCAGTAAGTGCAGAGAGCAAAATCGATGGGCCCATGCGTCCGAGAGCTCGGGAAACTCGTTCCGGAACGGTTCCCTCAGGATGGCTGATGTTGATGCGCTCAAACTCGTGTACAATAAGAAAGATGTTGTCGACTCCAACAGCCAAGACGAGGAATGGAATGACCTCTGCTATGATCAATGTGACCTTGATGCCAGCTGCCGAGAATAGTCCAACAGAGGCAGAAACTGACATCAGCACGATGAGAATACCGACTATGCCGAGCATGAACTTGGACTGCACTAAAGCGTTGGCAGGATTACGAAGTATGGACTGCACAGTGAGTGTAGTCGAGCCAAGCGCCAATGATGCATACAAGAACATGATGATGTAGCTAATCACCACAATCTTAGCGTCTGTATTGGTGCTCTTATTCAACTCCTGCTCGAGACTGACTTCGGTGTTGAAGCTTAGTCTAAGGCCCCTCTTGAGAGCCTCGTCAGACACGAATTTGAGATAGTTCTTCATCTCGTTCTCAAAATCCATGGCCCGTTGCTCTTCAGGAGTACCCTTGGGATGATTCTTTACCACCCAGGTTACCACAAGTGCTTTTGCGTCCAGGACCGACTCTTCAACGCCGCCAAAGAGGAGATGGGGGTCGAGTGGCTGTTGGAAAGTGGGAAGACATTGAGACGGGTTGTCGACACATTGTAAAAGATCGTCTTGCCAACTGCTGGGTACGACGTTTGCAAAGTCACCTTGAAAGTAGCCGGTAACAGACTGGACCACACAGTCATCCCCTACTGGCTTGAAGCAAATCTGGTCCAGAGTAACACCGTGCTCGGTAGACTTCAGGCGCTGAATTTGGTTCTCAACACCGAACCACCAATCAAGGGTTTCGTAACTGAGAACGGGACCGGAACCTTCCGCTGTATCATTCACCAGGAAAGCTTGCTCGGCACGGAAAAAGGGCCCAAATTTCTCATCGAAAAACGCCTTTTCTTGAGCAGCAGCAGAGTCGGGTGAGACCCACAGGTTTACGGGATCAGTCTCAACTTGGAACCGCAGCCAGCCTAAGCTCATGAGAACGACGACTAAGAAGCTGGTGATGATGGTAATAGCTGGGAACCTAGCGCACACGTATCCGAGACGGCTGAATAAGCGGTCGCACCAGGTGTTGACAAAGTAGTGCTTTGTAGGACGATCAAGCATACCAACATTATGCACTATGTCGCCTTCGTCTTCATCGTCGCTCGGGCTTGTGTCTTGCAACAGTCGCATTCGCTCAGTCTTATGTCTCGAATGCTTCTGGTATGCAACATGACCAGCAACGGCGGCACACAGAAGCCCGATGAAGCAGGAATACACAATGATTACAGCGAAGGATAAGCAGGGAAGCTGGCCAACGTAGCATTGCTTTCCTTCTTGAACGGCTGGAAGCTCGGTGCAAGATGATCCGCAGTCCAGACAGGCACAACGGAACCGCTCATCTTCGGTATCACATGGGTAAGCGTGCTTGTCCATTCCAGACATACCAGGGAAACGGCCCTTTGATGGTCGTGGGAAGTTAATCTGGAAGGGTGAGCCGAGGAATTTTTTGTCGCCTAAGAACTTCAGGAACTGGGTGTAATTTTTCGCGCCGCCGCCAATAAAGTCCATAGCCTTGCCATTCGTCGCACCAAACTTGACATCTTTGCAACTGTCATAGAAGGTCGACGCGTACTTGTCCGAGATCAGATTGTCCAGCTCCGTGACCAGGTATTTGTCGCCCTTGGGCTCCGTTCCAGTAATGTTGACGAATGTGGACTGATCGGGGGAGCAGGTGAATGTGCAGAACAGGTTGTAGAAGTTCTCCTTGCATGCAGGGCAGGCGTTGATGATGGGCGTAGCGCGGTCTAGGTTCGTCTTGAGGGCGTCGAGTTGATCTTCGTCACAGCAGATATCCGAGCCAGACCACTGCGCACCACAGATATCTACAAGCTTCTTGCGCAAATCGCTGTTGGGCGTTTTCGCTAATCCGTTATCTGGACAAGGGAGTTCGGAGCCGAAGAAGCCCTGCTTTCCACACTGCCCTCTCATTGCGCACCTCCCCTTCTCGTGTTTAGTTGTGAGATCTGGCCCTGCAAGGGCTGATCCAGCAAAGATGGAAAGCAGGCCGACTGCCATGACTTTCCATCCCGGCGTGTGCCGTTGCACCATCGTGACGCTTCGCGCCTGTGCGCCTCCTCAGTCCAAGCGGACGACGTGTGTCGAGCACAACAAGGCGGTTGTGTCCTGTAGTATATGGTATATGGTATGCGCAATCCGAGCGGAACCAGTTTGAGTTGCTGACGGTGCAGTTGTGTATGCGTGAAACGCGCCGCGGTGGCGGACAAAGCTATGTGAAGCTCCTCGGCTGCGGGACTCGTAACCGGCCTAGGTATGCGGCCCTGTCGACCTAGCGAGCGTATAATCGATGATAGCAGGAGGATGCGACACTGGAAGTGATGCAACCCCTGGAGAAGAATAGGCGGGCTGTGGGGAAAGAGTAACAATGATGGTCGGTTGAGACGAGAGCGCGAAGCTAACTGAGTACCTGGGGTGCGTCATTAACGTCACTGCCCCGGCCGCTTGGCTGTAATGCGCGACGCCCAGGAACAAGAGCGATCCACACACCCGTGATCATGCGCGCTTGCGTTGGCCAGTGCTGAAACCATCATCCAGACGTCACGTTGTACCGGCACGTGACATTATAGTCTTCATATGCAGCCTTTCACAGCACACACACGACACGGAATGGCCATCTGAAAACATTGAATCAATCTAAATTCTATTCATACTACATGGTATCGTGGTCTGTCGTGTCATAGCCCCCCATACCTTAATCCATCAGTTGTGTCTTTCGACGGGTATCCTTCTCCTTTGCAAAACGAAACCTTTTTTTTTCACTTACGCAGGTACTGCACAAGCTCAACCAGCTGCGACCGCGTCTCGTCCTGCAACTGCTCCTCCGGTGGGCTGAGCACCTTCTCAAAGATGGGCATCAGCTGCGAGGTGAGCTGCTGAACGGTAGGCTCGTTTTGCTGGTACAGCTTGACGATCATGCCAAAAACTGGCTTGTTCTCCTCGTAGTCTTCACGAAGAGGAAGGAGCTGTACCAAGCGAGGCAGAACCTCAGCGATGGGAAGCTTACCAGGGTGCTTGCTGATGAATCGGCTTACACAACCAGCAGTGTTGTCGAGCAGGCGAGCTTGATCCTGTGCTCCGAGCAGAGGCTCAAGCTTGGAGAAGATGGTAGACAAGGACTTGAGAATCTCATCGTCGTTGGTGGTCATCTCGCAGAGCAAGCCCATGCCGTAAACAGCGTTGGACTTGGTCTCAGGGTCCTCGTCGGACAGACGGTGGAGAAGCAGCTTGAGGAGACCGCTAGTGTAGGGTGTGCAGGCAGCACCCATGTTGCCGACGCATTCAGCAATGGTTCCTACAGCAGCACTACGCTCGGTGGAGTCTTGGCTGCTAGCGTACTTGACAATAGGCTTCTCGAACATCTTCCAGAGCTCGGCGAACTGCGGGCCAAGGGCGACAGACAGACATGTGACAGCCTCCAAAGCCGTCTCGATGACGAGCCAGTCATACTCTGAAGACTCGTCGAAGATGTCCTCCTCACCCTCGTCACCGAGATCTTGCTGGCAAGGATGACGCTTGGTAATGACAGCAAGCAGGGTCTGGCAAATGTCGGGTACCACAGTGCCGTTCTCCGTTAGCAGGACTGCAGGTCCGCACAGCTTGAGAGTAGCGGCGACATCACGGTTGATGTCGGTCACAGTGCCCCTGAATGGCGTTAGCAGCATTCTCAAATGTAATTCAAAAAGATTTGTTGGTATGAAAGGAGCTCAGAAGTAGAATCGCTTTCACCTCAAGTGCACTTTGTGCATCGGAGTGAGCTGGGATTAACGAATGTGTTGTCATCTTTGCGGAGTGTGTGAAGGTGTGAAAAACAAAGGATACATACCGGTCCATTTCGTCTTGCCAGACAGACATGGTCGCAGTCATGACGAGGTTGGCCAGCTTCTTGAGCTCCGCTGGTGGCTCGACAGCGAGAGGTAGGCCAGGCTTCCACTTGGCCATACCATCGCCCTCGGCCATGCCGAACAGACAGGCGTATGTGCGCCACAAAGTACCAAGCGCGGCCTTACGGATGCCCTCGTAAGAGTGGTCTACAAGCTCGAGCAGCTTAGTAACGGTAGCCTCCATGTAAGGAATGTATTCGCGGCGTGTGTGAGTGATGATGTCTCCGTAAACTTCGGCAGCGATTTCCTTCTCCATGGCGACAGCACTGACACCCTCAAGGTCGTCCCAGTCATCTTCGTCGTCATCGTCATCCATGGCAGCCTCGTTGAGATCGCTACCATCGTCATCGTCATCACTGGGTACGGCAACCTTGATCTTATGGCCTTGAATGATGACCTCAGATCCGGCCAAGTCGGCAGCCTCCTCGCCCAACTCGACATCGAGACCAGTTTCCTCCTGATCGAGGCAGTCCTGCAGTCCCTTGACAGCGCCGGGGAGATATTTAGCGAATTGCTCTTCATACACTTTGGCCATGGTGCTCCACAGAATGTAACTAGTCTCCCTGAGGCGGGGGTGGTCGAGATGCAAAGCTTCCTCGGAAGCCTCCATCAGTGGCAGGACAAAAGGCTCAAATGGCCCAGGGCCAACAGCAGAGGCCATCTTGCCCATGGAGTCGCAAGTGACACCACGAAGGTCAAGCTCGTCTTGACTGCTCTTGATTCTCACGTATGGCGAAAGATCATTCATGGTCTGTTCGAAGAAAGGAATGAAAGCCTTCTCGGCGGCGGACGCAATAGAACCAACAGCGCCGATAGCAGCGCTCTTGACCTTGAGGTCCTCGTGGTGGAATAGCTTGCTGAAACGGGGTACCAGCTCAGGAACGTATGTAGCGGCGTCCTCAGGCTCCAAACCCTCGATGAGAGAGTCAATGGCGTGGCAGCTGCCACGGATGATGGTGAGGTTGCGCTCGTCTTCGGTACCCTGCATGTTGTTGGCGGCAAGGTCGAAGTTCTTGATCATGGCAGGAATGAGTCGAGCATGCTCCTTGCCAACGTCCTCGGCAAGGTCATCGGCCAAACGTGCAACACCGTTGAGAGCGGCAGCGCGGACCTTGAGCTCAGGGTCCTCGAGCAGGTGAAGCACCATGGGGAGGATCTCGTGGAGTTGAGTGGCAATGAAGTCAGGTGCGCCCTCGACACACATACCCAGAGCCAAGATACCAGCCTGACGGTAGTCAGGGTTCTGTGACTGGAAGTAGTGGCCGAGGTTCTTGAGCAGAGGAATGACGACTTGGCTTGGGGGTAGGCTAGAAGCGAGAATGTCGAGGAGGCCAAGAGCTGAGCGGGCAGGTGTGACGTCTTCATCCTCGCTAGACAGGTCTCCCAACTCAGTGACGATGTGCAGAGCCTTGAGGGTCAGCTCCTCTCCGATCCTCAGACCTTGAATCTTGAGTCTCCTGTAACGGACGCATTGCATGAGGAAAGCAAGAGCCTGGGAACGGTAGTCGTCCTCAACATTAGTGCTTGAAGAAAGCTCCAGCATGAACTTGACAAGGTCACCAAAGTGCTTTGCCAGTAGCGCAGACTCGCAGCCAAGGAGAGTCTGGAAGACCTCGAAGGCCTGCATGGCACGGTCCTCATCACCCTCATCAACGGTAGCCTTGAGGACGTTGACCATGGCGGGAATGGATTGCTGGAACAGAGCAAGTGACTTGGGATCCTCATCAGGCTCCAAGAGCATAGCCAGACGGCTGAGACCAAGCATGGTGTTGATCCTAACCTCTACACTCTCTTGGTCTTGGATGGTAGAGCCAAAGAGGTTGTATAGATCGGCAGGCTTGCCAGGGAAGGAATCGCCTACCGACTCGAGAGTCGTGTAGATGATGTATGTGCCGACCTCACGGTGTCGAACGTTGGAGCTGGTAGCCGCCTGCTGGAGGTAGCCGGGGAGGTCAGCCCACTCACCGTCCTCAAAGTCAAGGGCAGCGATGGCAGCGATGACGCGGGCAGCTGAGTGGCGTGTGAGGGTAACATCCTCGTTCAGGGTGAACTGGAAAACCTGGTTGCGAAGAGAGGCTTTCTGGTCGGCGGGAAGATTTGCCCAGTGCTTTGCCACGAGCTTCCTTGCCTCAACGGCGGCCAATTGGCGCAGCTGCGGCTTTGGGTGGCCACAGAGAATCTGAAGCAGGGCGTTGAGAGAAGCGGGAGAGGTGTAGTAGTTCTTGTTCAACGTCGAAGTGGCGTTTTTGACACGCTCAGTGTCGGCTGGAAAATTGTCAGATGGCCGTGGTGGCTAGGCGGGGCAGGGAAACTTACGCTCCATGAGGCCCTCGAGGAGCTGGACAAACTGTTGCTCGTCCATGGCGGCGCTCTCACAGTGTGTATATGTAGAAAGCTTGCCTAAGGTGGTCTCTCGCAGAACCGCGCAGACCAATATTGACAGTTGTGGAAGAAGAGCGCTGTGTCGCACATTCTTTGGGGTGGGGATTGGAACTTTTTTTACGCTAGTCTCAGGGTCCAGCAAATTAGGTAAGCCATCCGGCCAGCCAATGACGGCGGCGTACTGCCGGAGAAGCTATGGCTTCCATGACAGGCTGCTCGGGTGCAGCATTGCAACCACAAGCGTGCGCCACGGCATTGGACATGAATGTGTTTATTCTGTCCAAGGGCGCATGTTTTCGCCGGGCGAAAAAAGCTATGACCAATTGCTCGAGCAAATTTTACACGAAACAACATCTGGTCTGTAGCTCATGGTGAGCGTCGGTGATGCTTGTACAGCGACATCAATGCCATATGGCGATGATCATATAGCTTGGATAAGAATGTGCATAGTCGGTGCAGTAGCTCTGAAATGGCGAGAACGGTCATGTTCAATCGGGAGAGGGAATGCAATTGGACAGCTGCCATGCCATGGCAATAGCGAGCGGCATGGTGGGTGGCGTTGGCGACTGTGTGAACAAAGGACAAGCAGAACGAGATAACAGCGCGAAGGGGGCCAGAGGCCAAGAAGAAGATGATGATGATAAAATCCGAGCAAGGCTGCGCAAACAAACGCAGAGCTGGGCGCGGAGAGAGAGAGAGGAATGAAGAACATGGTGAGGTGCAGCCAGACCACGCGAGTTGATAGGACGCGCTAGGGCCGGGGTCTGTGCGGTGGAAAGCTGTTAGCAAAAACAGAAGGAGCAACGGTAGCCAGCACAAACTCGCCGCTGCCATCGCAAACGAGGAGGCCCTCTTGACTGCTCTTCTTCTTGAGTGCCTAGATTGTAATTCTTTCCCCTAACCCACTCGCGCCAACCCACCAGCCCGTCTGCACAACTCACTCGGACACGTTACCTGACCCCTCCGCCAACACCTCCTCCATGGCTTCAGTACGTCAGGCTCTCGCCGCATCACTTTGGCCCCATGTGACATGGACAACTGACATCCTCCAGCAAGCTCCTAACCAGCCGCGCCCCTACCCAGGCAATTATCTCCCTAATGGCGGTGCCCCCGGCGTCCCCTCAGGTCCAGCGCCTGGAGCCGTCCCGCTGCTCCCTAACCAGGGCCGTGTCATTCAGCAAGGAAGCGTACGAGTGCTCTGCATTGCCGATGTTCGAGGTCAGCATGCTCTCCATCTCGTATACCATGACGCCCGCTGACATCGTCAAGGAAACCTGCAATCGCTAAATCAGCTCGCCGCCGATGCCCGCGCAAACTACATCATCCACACTGGCGATTTCGGCTTCTACGACGACCGCTCACTGGATCGCATTGCGGAAAAGTAGGTGTCCGGATCTACCAGATGCCGGTGTTCTGGAACTGACTGGCCCAGGACCTTGAAGCACGTTGCTCAATATTCGCCCCTTCTTTCAGACACCGTCAAGCGCTCCATCGCCTCCGCCCCGCCCCAGCCCCCCATCAAAGAGCGCTTCGCAAGAGAACACCTACCCCTCTCAGAACTGCCCCTCTTCCTCAACAAAACTTTTACACTAAACGTACCAGTCTACACAGTGTGGGGTGCATGCGAGGATGTCCAAGTCCTTGAGAAGCTGCGGTCAGGCGAGTACAAGGTCGACAACCTGCATATCATCGACGAGGCGCATTCACGGCTACTAGACGTTGGAGGTGTCAAGCTGCGGTTGCTCGGACTTGGCGGTGCTGTCGTTATGCACAAGTTATTCGACAATGGCGAGGGCAGGACTACCATTGCAGGCGGACAGGGCACCATGTGGACGACTCTGCTGCAAATGGGTGAACTTGTCGACACAGCTAACCGCGTATACGACCCAACCGAGACCCGCATATTCGTTACCCATGCCTCTCCCGCGCGTGAAGGTCTGCTCAACCAGCTGTCCGTCACACTGAAAGCAGATTTCTCCATCTCAGCTGGTCTGCATTTCCGCTACGGCAGTTCTTATAACGAATTCAGCGTCAACCCTACCCTTGATCATTACCGCGGAAAGCTCGCCGCTTCGAAAGCTTCGTTCAACGACGTTTGGGATACTGTCAAGACAGAGGTTGAGCCCGCTGTCGCCGATAGCGAGTCTCAACAGCGCCTGCTCGCTCTGGCACTCGATATAGTGAACAAGATGCCCACCGTGGCCAATGGTGGCAACCCCTTTGGCGGTCCCGCCCCTGGTCCTCAGAGTGGTGTCATTGATGAGAGCGCATTCAAGAACATGTGGAACTTCAACCTGGCAGATGCTGCTTACGGTTGGCTCGTTTTGGATATTGACAACGGCAGAATTGGTACTGAGATGAGGGCTCAGGGTTTCAACTTTGCCCACCGAGGCGGTAAGGTTCCGCCAGGTCAGGCCCAGCCCGCGGCTGCGAACACTTCGACTGGTCCACCAGCTGCTGTGAATCCCAGCCCCTCTGCTCAGCCATCTCCTGCTCCTGGACGTCAAGCCGGCCCTCCCGCGAACGTCCCTCAGCAGCCTCGCCCAGCAGTTGCCACCCCACCTGTTCCCCAGCAGAAACCCGGCAACGCCAACCAGCCAGTACGTGCCGCAACCCCGAAGGAACCCATCAAGGCAGCCACCCCACAACCCCCAGCCAACACTGGAGCCGAGAAGTCTATCCCTAGCGAAGTCAAGCCCAACGGGACCTCCGCTCCAGAGAAGGCCGCATCGCCAGCGCCCAGGGAGCCTGTCGAGCGGAAAGAAAGCAAGGGCCTGTTCATCGCTGGTGTCAAGGATGAAGAGGAAGCCAAGAGCCTGCTTGCAGAGGAAGACAGACCCAAGATTGAGAAGATGGAGAAGATCAAGCACTTCTTTGTTGCTCACTTTGCCACATCGCAGGACATGCAGAGCGCTCTCCGCCGGGTTCCTGACGATGTAAGGAATGCTAGGGGCGGTCCAGAGAACAAGACAGTCAAGATCTACAACGAGCGTGGCCCTGGCACCAACCAGCCCAGATATGGCGCCGGCAACTGGCAGGCTAGCAACCGCGGTGGTGTTCAGGGAGGTGGTTACAGAAGTGGAGGTGCCTCAGACAGCGAAGGTGGTCGCGGTGGCAGGGGTGGTCGCGGCGGCTCTGCTCGTGGTGGACGTGGTGGTGAGCGAGGTGGACGCGGCGGCCGTGGTGGAAGGGGTTCTTTCAGGGGTGGTGCAGGTGAAGGTGCGGCAGCATCGACAGGAGGCGACTCATAAACTCGCATCTCTCCTCTCGGCGGCTGCATCTCTATCTTCTCACCGACTCTGATACCCCCTTGTTTCTTTTTCGGTTTCGTGTTAATGGCTTTTGACGACAGGTATGATGCGACGTTGAAAAAAAATCCCCTTTGTGAGCTTACAAAAAAAACGGCTCGTGAAGGAACGGTCGCAGTCCTTGTGGTTTCCAGGCCTTTATCATGTTCTTACCAGGAGCGAACTCCTCCTCAACCTTCCACCCTCTTGGAAGTCAGGTCATGGGCTGTATGTAGTAATGCTAGATACGTTTCTCTCTTTTCTTTCTTTTTTCCCGCTCATAAGCCTGGAGACTAATCCTGATTGCACGCTCGTAGTGTGTTTTTTTTTGCAACTTTCGCTTAGTTGAAAAAATGTAAACATATGTAGTTAATCGGATTCTGGTACAGGACACGAAAGATCGAAAAAAAAGAGTCGTCACTTTGTACTTGTACTTGTAGCTCTATCTCCATCACTTTGAACAAGAATCGTCACTCCCAGTATAGGTAACATTCGAGTAGTGAAGATGATATTTGATATCACAAGGAGAGAAAAAAAACGCACAGTAGGGATGTGTTGGAATTGATTAGTATGGTTAAGACTAGTATCTCTAACTGTCTTTCGAGCGGAACCACTCAACTCTACAAGTTCTCCGTTAATAATGTATGAGCCCTCACTGAACTAAGCAAAAATAGCTAGTTAGTGGCTCAAAACAGCACTCGAAACACGACTCGAGGTCGAAACATGAGCAATCACATGTCATCGGTTCAGTACCGGAACCATAGTTCGGTCTACCAGGCTAATTGGGTCTTTGATCTGCAGCACCAGAACCATTGTTTTTTCTTTCAAGTTGATTTGGTCTTTGATTGACAGTGTCAGAGCCATGGCTTACTCTGCGAGATTGATTCGGGCTTTGCTGTTCTGGAACAAACTCGGAACGTCTGTTCGAACGCACCCATTGGCCTGGACGAATCCGGTAGGATGAAAACAGTTCCCTTGGCTCGTTTAGTGAATCTGCGACATCGAGTATTGCATTGACGACACTGTCGGTCCGTGGCACAGTTACACGAATAGGGGCTATACCTTCGGGTGGACGACCTGTATTTTCTGTTTGGACATTTGGTTCAAGAGGCTCTTGAATGTCCATTTCGATATCAGAATTCAGAGGTCCTGAATTTTCTGTCTGGGTATTGGAATCATGATTTTGAGAAGCACGCAACTGAGGGTGGATTTCTGGTATCCCAGGAGAAGGCTCGTCATGAGTGTCTGAAAATATTTGACTGGTTTCTCCGAGTTCCTGACCGGACGATATGCCAGATGGCGCAGTTGCACGATCACCTTGAGACAATAGGTGCTGTAACTAATTTCGAGAATCAGAACCTGGCGGCATATCCTTTTTATGAGAATGTTTCCCGCCCTCCAAGCCAACTCCTCCTCGTAAATGAATGCGTGGTATAGCAGCGAGTGACAGCACTGAATCTGCATCACGTATTCCTACAAACCGTTGAGTTGGTGGATATACGTGTGGTCCGTCCCAAGATAATGGTACAAATCTCAATGGAGAAACGCTTTGTGGGGATAAAGCTCTATGCGCAGGGTCGGATCGACACAAGAGTCTTACTCCACCGTTGACAGCGAGTCTCGGACGGTACCTTATATTGTACGCTGGGCCGTCCTCAGCATCTGACCAACACGGTAGAGCGTTAAATTCTTCGCCTGTCATGTGACTTGGGTGAGAAGCTTGTGATGATTCATTCAGGGTTGGACTTTGATCGCGCTTCCCTTTTATCTCTTCCGTGTTTCCGTCCTTGGCCCGTTCACAGCCACTTCGCTGCTGCGATTTCCTCACATCCTCCTGCTGCACATCCTGTTGGTCTGGATCATTTGATTTTGCCCCGCTATCCTAAAGGTCAGTCTGCAAATCTCTATCTAGCCTTTTCACAATGGTTTTTGATGCTGAACTAGTCTCTGGGACGTCTCGAGATGAGCAATGATTTGTTGCATTTGGAGACACGTATGTAGGAGAGATTGATGATGATGCATACGGAGAAGAAAGACTGAAAGCTGGATGTGGTAAGGAAGCAGTGTGAGGCGATGGATCCGATTCCGATGAAGCATGCAAACCTGAGCTATGCAGGAAAGTTGCAGCGAGGGGTGATTCACATGGTGAACTAAAATCGTCAGACATTCTTCTACATTTTATTCGCAAAGATCTCGAGGCAATGTACCTCGGATGGTGTTCTTCATCAGCTTCTTCCGGTGTACCTCCGCCACGCAGGGATACCAGTAGCGGTGATGACGTGGGTATCTGAGAAGTTTGTAACTCATTGTCCATAAACTGGCAACCTTGCTTCGATTCTCGTGGCCCCTTTGTGGGCATGATGACGCCTTGTGACCTACTTATTCGGAGGTGTTTGCAGTTGTTATCAATGTCATGCTCACAGCGGATTTGATGTTCGCTCTCTGATACAACCACTGATGTTGTGGTATCCGAATTTTTGAACTCCACACCTATAGTGTATACTCTCGGGAATCGTCTCATGATGGCCTCATACAATAGCCCTTCCTAAGATGGCTCTTCCTACGAGCCTACTTCATCGGCCCAACTGCGGCCCTTTTCCATAGGTGACGGCAGGCCAAAAGAGTCTGTCTTTTGAATACTTGGGCGTTCGGGCTCGGTCTCCTTTGTTTCAGTAGCCTTTCCTTTCGCTGAAGGAAGTTCTGGGAAGTCTGCGGCAGAAGGAACAACGTCATCATGCTTCTTCTGCTCTGCGGGTCTCGAACTAGCTCCGTCAAAGTCGCCACGCCCGCCCCGCCCTCCCCTGCCGCCACGTCCTCTACCACGTCCTCGTCCAGAGTGAGCCATCGATTCGTTGTACTGCTCGCCGCTGAACCCATTCTCTGCTGGGCGTGAGGGAGCAATGCCACCATGGGCACCTCGAGTAGCGCCTCTACGCTTGTCGTCTCCAAAGCCTGAGAAACCCTCCTCCTTTTCCAAGTCCCACTCACGGCCCTGCTGTGCTTTCAGTTTACGCTGGCGGTTCTTCTCACGCTCACCCATCATTTGTTGACGGCTCTGGCGTTCAGCCTTTTGCTTCTCGGCCTGCGCTTTCTTGCGCTCCAAATCCTGTTGCCGCATAACTGCTTCTCGAGCTTCAAAGTTGCCCTTGTCAGCTTCAGCGCGAGCGTGAGCGGTCTGCCGGGCTTCATTCTTGACGCGCATGTTGGCAAGCTTTTCATTTAATTCATCCTCTGTCAGACGTGTTCGTGCAGCGCCACCAGTCAATGTTCTATCGCCGCGCACAGAGTGGGTAGGCTTTTCCTTTGGTTCTGTTGGCGCAGATGGAGGGGCTGATGGAGAGTCTGCATTTTCTGTTGTAGCCTTGTCCGCAGTGGTAGATTCTGCCTCTTTCGGCGCGTCGGCAGCCTTCTTGTCATTTTGTTCAAGCCGAATGTCGGTGTTATGGCCACCACGGCCCCTCCCACGGCCCCTCCCTCGTCCGCGGCCACGACCGCCTCTATCGCTGTTTCTTGGTTCCTTTGGGGTCTGAGGCGCCAGATGTGCCTGTGGTGCGGCAGGCGGCTTTGGATCTTCAGGTACGAACTCGGGAGCGGAGGCCTGTAGTTCTGGTGTATTTGTCTCAACAACTGGCTCGGCAATGGGCGTGATGTCGTCATCAAAGAAAAGATCGTCGGTGCTGGCGGTTTGAGCGAAGGGGTCTACTGAGGGGTCATCGTAGACAGGATCGTAAGACGCACTGGCAATCTGCGGGTTTGTTAGCATAATGCTATAAGAAGTAACACTGATCTCGTATAAAGTAATCAGAAACAGTGGGAGGCAAGTTTCTTTCTACATACCGGTGCGTATTCGACGTGAGCTGGTGCCTGTTCTGCTGGTGTTGACTGGGGTTGCGGCTTAGGTGGGGTGTGGTTGGCGGCTGGTGCTGTTGGTATGTCCGCCTCGTCAGGCTGGGTTGCCCACTTTGACTTGAGCATGGTGTGTGGTAGCGAGTCGTGAAACTAGAAATACGATTCAGTAGTAGCGAGTTGCAGAGTTTCTATGTAGATGCGACGTGGTGGGGATGAAGCGAAGAGAGATCTAGTCCCAAATTACTTGCAGGAACCCTTGACCGGTCCAAGCTCCACATCCCCCGCACTTGCACAGTCCCTGCGCGATTCATTCTATTCTGACAGCTACCCCCACTCAACATTGCTGATCGTGGGACCACTCACGTCAGTTGCATATGTCCTTGCAGTAGACACGCATACAACCCATACACTCATGTTGCTATTTGCTTTTGCTAAATTTCATATTCATCTATAGAACTGTACACTCACTAAACAAATCGTCCATCATACGTAGCGAGACTCGGACTACCTCCTGCGTGCAGGAAAAATACCTCCAGTCGCGCTGGTGCTCACAAAAGGAGACATAACTAAGTTTCTGTCATCCAGAGAAGAAGAAATTATACCCACTGACCTATGGACTACTGTAGCGGGTCCCAATCAATGTGCGGCCGGCTCCAGTCTATGATGTTGCAAGGCTTGCGTTGAGGATAATGAGCCCAGTATCCTTGGGCAGGGGAAGGCAACAGAGGTGTTGGAGGTGTAAAAGAACGTCTGCTGGACTCGGACGGCGACGAAGTGTAGGAGCGTTGAGTCTTCGTGGGAGATGAGTTTGGCGTGGAAACAGAGCCAAGGCTTGAGCGGTTGTCTAGGTCTTTGGTACCCTCACCATGCTGGTTCATGGCTCGACTGCTATTGCTAGTCGGGATTCCGGACTTGCCAGGAGCCTGCTGCTTAATCTTGTAGCCGACAATCGCTGGATCCACCCAGTGTGGGTAGGAAGCTTTGGATGGCACGGCTTTCTGCGGGCTAGCAATGCCCATCGTTTCCTTGACAGCTGCAGCGGTGAAGAGCTGGTTTAGCGAGATAGGACTACGCTGAGGTACTTCCAGAGCACAAGGTAGACAGATAACAATCTCCTCGGCGTTGACATCCTCCGGGAGTGACGACCGTGTCTCTTTGACAGCCAGCTCATAGTGGGTGTCTGAGCTTGACATAGGATGCATCATCTCAAATCCATTGTCGTCAAGACATGCAGCTGGCGGTCCCACGTCTGTAGATTCATAATCCCCGATATTGTACTCAGCGTCGAGGCTCATCTGATACTTGCATCGGATAAGCATCTCCAGAGGTGTTTCCATCCTCTCGTACAATACCGCCTCCATAGCCTTGCGGTACGCAACGATATCAAATGCACCTGCCGGATCAAAAGTAACAATCATCGGCTCTTGCTTGCTGGAGCTAGTCTTGATAGACATAACATCGCTCGCACCAACGACGGCAGTGAAAGCGGAATGAGCGATCTTCCCTTTGGCCTCTTGAGTAGCCGCAGTGCGCTTGGCCAATTTCTTTTCCTTCTGCATCCTCTTGTACTGCTTCAATCCAAGCGTCTTCTTGCTCATGATGTCGCAGGCGGTATAAGAAGCCATTGTTGCTGTGGTGGGATACGCGTATATGGCTGCAATCGACGTGTTAGTGATTTGTATCTCGATTGCGTCGGGAGGGCTATCACTTACATGTAGGTAGCAGGAGACTTGCGCTTTTACACTTAGTGCAATTGACAGATTCAAGTTGGAAGCTGGAAGACAAAAAGCTTGCTAACGTACGAGCTCAAGGTTGAGTTTTTGAATTGGTTGAGAGTAGAAGAGAGGAAACAGGCTCAGCGAGGGAAAAAGTGCGGCAATCAACAGGTGATGTGAATGTAAGTCTGCACATGGCGAGTGTATGTGCGCATGTGAGACTGCTGCTACAATGAGCTGATTGTATTGTTGGAACAATGATTAGGGACCAGTGAGAGACTGCTGACTCAGTATTGTTTGCACACAAGCTCGTCTGCGGTCACCCTAACTCAGTCGCACTACTTATGAAATTCATCAGAACACAATGTTTATGAAATTTGCAATGTCTCAATAGCGTCAAGGTCTGCAATTTCACCTTCGCAAAGACAAACTAAGCAGGCAACAAGATTGCGCTTCGACTCGCTCAGTATGTAGATTAGTGCATGGCAGAGCGCGAGATTCAATATAGCGACTGCTGCAATACAAATCAGACAAACGGATACTAATAGTGAGCTTAAATAGTATTCGATCCGGTCACATTTCGGACACATTTCCTAGTTAAAGGACGGGGACCGTCTCACGACTTGCTTCAGTGATCTAGTAGCGCGATGTGCAGTAGCAGAAATCTCTGTAATCATTTCTTCGTTTGTTACGACATTGTAAGTGAGGTCAAATGCTAGCTTTATTTCCAAAAAAAAAGGCATTCGTGTAAGCGATTGTCAAAAGGTTACTTCTATTATTTCAGATGATTATTGATCTTCGTCGCTTTTTACTGGTTGCTTATATGGCCAATCATGGATTGCAATGCGTTCAACTGTAACCATTAAACACCGTCAAATACCAGTACAGAAATATTACATATTATTCTTTGGATAGGTGTCTTCGAATCCAACTCTGTTTGAGCAATGATATCTTTCAGATATTTGCTCAGGTCCAGCCAGCGGTGTCTGCAGTGTATCGCATGTAAGTGATTGGTGAACCTATCTAGGAAAGGATAAGGACCGGTTGATCTAGTCCAGATATCATTAACATTGTTTTCGTTTATCACCATGAAGTTCAGTTGACGATATTGATTCTTCAGCATTTCAAAAAACAGCGAACTGGTCGGCATGGTCACGATCTGATATCGTCACAGTCCTTGTCGCTCTAGGTAATCTGAGGGCTCATTATATAGTTCGTCATAGCATGCTTGAACAGACGTTAACGGGGACAATTCTGTAATTGGCAGTGTGCTAGTCAACAGCCTTAGCTGATAGCTCGACTACAGTAGTCAAAGTTTCTTATCTCCTAACAATTAGTTACGTCGAAATCAATCTTTAGTCTGAAGTTTGGAAGGTATACATAGCGATAAAGCGAACTACATGCTTCTACTAGTTATTAAGCATCTATAGGCTAACGAATAGCCCATATACGACGTATCTTTATTCCACGCCTGTATCAAGCGTCTCTCAGTCCTCGTTTCGACCATCTTCATCGACCCCACAATTGCAAAACCAAACCACGCAGGCGAAGAGAGACAAAACAAAATCTTTCGGGCACCTCAAGCCCCTATTGTCGGAGCCTGCCTGATAGATGGAAGATTTGTAGGACTAAGTTGCTTTGCGCCTTTTAGCTGTGCCTGGCAGGAACATGTAGGATGTTAGAACATATTCTATTGCTTACGCCATGAACCTCTACCAATGTGCACGCTCTAATTTTGGGATTTTCACGTGAACGTTCACAAGTATTGCTTAAAGGGCTAGGCTACGGCTAGCCCATAACAAATAGGGACATATGCAGAGAAAAGCTAGGCCTATGTATATATGTGTGCCTCGGCATTACTTCAGAGACGTGAGTTGGTACGACTGTGCAGCACTGAACTATTTTAGTGTCGGTACTCTGAAAAGGCATTAATAGTCTGAAGGAAATGGGTTCCGCTTTCGCCTGGACCGTGCTGGTACTCCACGACAATCTTACCCCTGATCCTTCCAAAGTAAAAAAGAGTCGTAGAATGAGATAGAGACACTGAAGCTATAGCGATTGCAGTGAGCAATCTATGTGCAACAGATTAGACTCCAGCCTATTTGAGGTAATTCACTTCGCTAATCACGTGCGAAAAGTCCTATTTTCTAGCTCACGGAACGGCACGTCCCGTTACATGAACATCACTAGTGAACACATATGTAGTTTCTGGGCAACTTTAAATTATTGATCGCTTAACAGTTGGTCTTCACCCACACAGCAGTAATGTTTAAGAATATACGTCAAACCAGTATCCAGTCTCAGGACGCACTGTATATCCATCCAATGCCTACGATAACAGCATCGCACCGATCGCCAGTCCCACAAGAACGGTACTCACCTTCTTCACTGAACAAGCATTATCTCTAGCGGGTGTAGAAGGGGAAGCGGTTGAAGACTGGGGCGCAGCAGCAGCTTGCGACCCAGATGGTGACGAGGCCGGTTGAGCCTTCGCGTTTACCTCTTCCTCGCTGTCACAGGTTGCAAGTGCTATAGTAGCATTGAGCCAGATTTCACCCCCAATAATATCCCATTTCAAGTTATCCCAAGTGTTCGGACATCCATCAAGGATATCAGGTAAGTCGGAGCTGCGCGCTGCCCACCAGGAGGAGGCTGTACTGGTGTATGCGCGGAACTCAGCAAGATTTGATTCCGGAACAGCTGTAGACATCCTGTTGGGACAAAAAGGTTAGTGAAAAGTTGAAAAGGATTCTTCTCACATGGGCGAGATCGGTCTCTATACGTACTATAATATATCAGTAACATACGTTTAGTTAAATGTCAGTTGTAACTTACCGCGCACCAACTAGCTTTTGCAACAGAAGGACAAGCAGGGAATGATGTAAAAGGCTTCGGAATATGCTCTTCGCATTCTTTGTAGATTGCATCCGCATGATCATAGTATACATCGAGGAGGTCGCCAGTAGGCTTTGGGGGCAGAAGGTAGTCGGAAATGTTCTTTGTCGCACATTGCCATGAATCAATGCTTGTGTCAGGTGTCCACACGGCAATGGAAGTTGTTGGGGTGCCCGCGGGTTTCGCGGTGGGCGTTGCAGACGTAATGGTACTCGTTTGATCGATCTCCTCAACAAAAGCCGAGATATCGGAGGCCGCGAGGGCAATTGTTGTGAAAAGAAATACTTGGCCGCGCATTATGCTTTAAAATTAGACAGGAAGGACACCTCAGGGTTGAAAAAAACTGGACCCTGTAAAGCGAAGCAACAGTCTTTAAAGCTTCACAAATGCTGGCTGCCTTCTACCATGACTCTTTACCGAAATTGCGGCGATCTAAAGCAAGTTTTAAAGTCTGTGCAGAAGCAGATATATCCACACATAGACTGTTTAGAATGGCCTTCAAAGCGCCAAGGCGGCACAGCACAATTGGCGCGAGACACGGGCGCACGCTTGTGATTCCTTCAACTCCACTATGGACCAAGTCTGGATGTTTTGAGAATTGCAGTCTTCAGTGAGAAACGTGTCTAATATGCTCAAGAACGACAAATGTAACATTGGAAATATAACTTTGAACGAACACCAAGAACTTCTTGAAGATAACATCCAAACAAACGTATTCTTCTACAAAGGGGTATCAAAAACATCATCAAAGAGCGAAGAACATTTCTTGTACATAGCAACAAGGACGCTGGAGTCATGCCATACCTATGGCAGCATTGGGATTTTTGTCACCCATTCTTCCACTGGTTCGCCAGTCTCTTGACAGAAAACTAGCATTGTTGAGTGAATCCATCTTGCTTTTGAAACGATTTCTGCTACGCTGCGGTCACGCAGGTCTCCCGCACATGGATGCGGAGATCTAGGATCACAATATGTTTTGAACATTTTCTCGAAGACATATGGTCCTAGATCGTTTGTCAGTAAACGTTATAACCTTCCAACGCCCAACCTGGGATTCAATGACTCACCTGCACAATGTTGCAAGCCCTCTAGGACAGCAATCTCCTCCTTCTCAGTCCATTTGGTCTCATCAGCTATCTCTGATATCCGGCTGTGTGGTGGACCAGAGCGGGATTTGAAGAGTGGTAATCGTTCAAAGACGACACCGTTCGCGTCTCGTTCTACCAAATCTTCAAAGCCGATATGGAAGAGCCTACGCCTCCGATAAATATCGGGCTCGCATTGCATACGCACAATGTGGAGGTTTTGCCATCGCTTCTTTCGCTCTTGCATAGCCTCGGTAGCCATGCTTCTTGCATTTTCTTCCTCATGTTGCTCTTCCATCATGCGTCTCATTTCTCTATCGTAGTTAAGACGGTGTTCTGCCTCCTCAAGTTGACTCAAGCGGGCACTGAATGATTTTCCGACCTGCCGCAGGGGTGCTATTAAGTAGCTATCCACATGCTTGATGGGTCTGTTGCCCTTGTAACGCTGAGCAACCGTGACATTCCACTGGGCGATTGTGTCTTTTAACACCAGAATTGCGTTTATCAGAGGAGTGATGATACGCAAAGCTTCTAGAGACTCTTTCACAGATTCATGGGTTTTGAGAAGCCAATTGTGCAGCGCTCGAAGATACACGACAAGGGAGCGGAAGACATGGCCGTACACATCACTCTTGAGCTTGAGCTGATACTCCTCGCTGAGCGTGCCACTACAAGCCTTGAGCTCGTTTTGTATCTCGCTGGCATCTTCCACAACAGTCTCCGTCGAAATAGTCTCATCCTGAAGATTTTCACAAGACTTTTGGCATATGCGTATGAGAGATCGACTATATTTGGTCAGGCATTGCCCTGGTCGCTCTTCAATGTCGAGAAACTTGAAAACGGTCTCAATGTTTGCAGCGCGCTTGGTCGCAGGTGCGGTCTGGCCATCACGTAAAGTATCGCCGTCGTCTCCTCCAGCCTCTGTTGGATTATTCCACTCTTCATTAGCAGACGCAGTGCGGTTGGTTGTATCGAATTCCTGTGATGCTGTTGTCGATATACGCCCACGCGCGCGTTCTTTTCGTCCCCCAGTAAGTGTCGCATGTTGGTCTTCGTCATGGACCGACGCCGACTTCCGTTTCTTGCGTGGAATAACTTCCTGGGCGACTTGTTGGGTTTCAGGATTACCGGACTCTGCGGTAGCTGTCTCAGCGGGTAAACCGGCAATAGGCTTTCCGTCTGAGTCTTTCTTCTTTTTCCTGATATTCCGCGGTTTTTGGCTGACCCTTTCCCGCAACATGTGACTGTGTTTCACAGGGCTAACCTGAATCTCATAAAAATCACCACGCGTGGCAACATTCGTGTCGGAACTCTTGGGTTTTGTGGTCACCTGCGGTAGCTTACCCGGACGATTCTTGCGACCCGTGATGCCGCCTGTGTGACTGTTATTGTGGTGATCTGTTCTCGCTGCATTTAGAAGATTTGCACCAAATACTGCAGCGGGAAGTGGTGGTGATGCATGAGACGAGGATGGAAGCATATGTGAGGAGTGAGGTTCCGGAACGTGTGTTTTGGCTGATTCGTGAGCTGGGGTGGCATCGATAGTGTCCGATGGATTGGAAGGGCTAGGCATGATATGAGCTTCATCTATTTTTCTCTGTTATCAGCTCGTGTCTCTTGAATTCAGTTCCGCGTTCTATATGCCGACCCCTTCCGTTGCGCGAGCTTACGCGTCAAGCTCCAGGAGTGGCCTTTCACTCACCATTCGCCCTTGGCGGTTTCTTCACACGTGCCATTAGTAATTGCTGCAGAAACCCTTCTATCTCAGGTCAAAGCGAGATGCAGTAATGACGAACGGGTGGGGTTGTGATGCAAGAGGCGGCGGGAAACCGTGAAAGGTGGGTCCATGCCGGAACACGATGTCACATGAGCACACTACGCCCACCTCAACTCCATCTAATTCTCCGCCAACCCTATCCGCAATGTCATCCAACCCGTCCAAAGCCCCGGTGTTAGAAGCACTCGACAAAACTTCAGGACATGAATTCGCGCTGCCTACGAAGAGAATCCATGATGGCGACGACGTTACTGCTTTCTTGGCGAGCAGAGCATACGCTGATATCATGACTTTCATCTTCCAGTTGAACACAGCCATGATACCAAGGAAGATCAAGTCAAAAGAGCAAGGAGAATCAGACGGCTTTAAAGAGTGGAAATTAAACGATACAGAAATGCCCCATCCACCAGTCGTGAGGAACCTTGCCAAGCTCCTACAAGCCCTGGCTTCCATCATTGATGAAGCCCCTCCAGATCCAGGACCCCGTCGATTTGGAAACATCAGCTTCAGAAAATGGTATGACATAGTTCGAGAACGTGCCCCAGGACTCCTAGACGAGCACCTCCCCAACCACGTGCTAGACTTTAAGTCGACATCCGAAGTCAGCGCCAAAAGCGAATTAGAGGCCTATTTCCTCGGTAGTTTTGGCAGTTCCCAGCGCCTCGACTACGGTACAGGTCACGAACTGAGTTTCCTCGCTTTCCTCGGCTGCTTGTGGAAACTTGGTGCCTTTCCCGGATCGCACGATGGGGATCAAGAACGCGGTATCGTGCTAGGCGTCTTGGAGCCGTATCTTGCTCTCATACGGCGCCTGATCTTGACTTACACACTTGAACCCGCCGGATCACATGGCGTCTGGGGACTAGATGACCACTCTTTTCTCCCTTATATATTTGGAAGTGCGCAATTCTCTCCAGCTATTGTAACGCCCGCCGACGTCGCAGCAGAAGGCTCGCTGCCTGCGGCCCCGAACCCAGGCGACGTCGCCAAAGCAGCAGCCGTTGAGCGCGAAAGGAAGCGAAACATGTACTTTAGCGCCATTGGCTTCATCTACGATGTGAAAAAAGGTCCTTTCTGGGAACACAGCAACATCTTGTACGACGTCTCGGGTGTAAAAGCCGGCTGGGCCAAAATCAACAAGGTAAAAACCTAGCCCTTTCAGAGCATATCAGTGCATCGAGCACTCGAAACAAACAAACAACATACACACAAAACTAACAAAGTGACCATAGGGCATGATCAAAATGTACAACGCCGAAGTTCTCTCCAAATTCCCCGTCGTCCAACACTTCCCCTTCGGCTCTCTCTTCTCCTTCTCCCCGGACCCAAACGCGAAGAAGATCCAAGCAACAGTCCACACAGCCTCACAGCCCAAATCCTCTTCTTCGTCTTCATCTTCCGCCACTACCCCTGCCACCGCACGCCCCCAGCCTGCGCTACGAGATCCCCTCGCTGACCCCATGATGATGACGACAACGACCCGGGCTCCAATGCCGCAGCCAGGAGGAGCAGTCGGAACGGCAGCGCCGTGGGCACGAGGAGCGGCAGGCCCGGGGGTCCCGAGTGGAGTCAATCAGCCTACCAAAGCGCCTTGGGCGAGTCGGACGCCTGCGCCACCGCCGCCGCCAGCAGGGCAGATGATGGCGGGAGCTGGTACTGCAGCGCCGTGGGCGAAGAAGAAAGATGACACTGTGAGCGACGGACAGCAGAGTACACGGGCACCTTGGGCGGATAGACGGTAAGGTGTATGCATACAATAAGAGAATGAATCATGAGTGTATGAAATGCTACGAAATGATTATATGCAATGCAATCAAACCAAGTAAACGAAACTCAAACATGGAAAGTTGACTGGAATGAAGCTTTCTTTTTTTTATCAATCACACATAACAATAAAAATACCAATCGGTCTAGCTGCGCCCATGTTCCCCACCAAGCATTTCTACCACACAATCACCCATTACTCAAGCAACATTCTCCATCAGGCCCGCTCCCACTGTTCTCCCCCTCTCTCGAAGCACAACGCGCATTCCCTCCTCGATGGGAAGTTCCCTCTCCAGCTGGACCACAATACGCGCCACCTCGCCTGGCTTCACGATCCTCGGCTTCTTCTTCATGACCTCCCCCGTGAACTTGTTTAGTCGGGCACTCAGCGTCCGGATACTACCAGGGGAGTTGAGTGTGCTGCGGAATACTTCCACCGGCATCGGCAATACGTGCTCGAATGCCAGGAGCTTGGATGTAAATGCCTTGACGAGCTTGACAGGGTCTTTTGGCGAACAAAAGATGTCTCCTTGGCGGAGATGGACAGGATCAATGTCGGTGAGGTGTAGAGTAGGGATTTGTCCTGCGACAGCCCAGTCGACGGATTGGTCTTGGACTTCGATTGACTTTATTGTGGCAGTTTCGTTTGCGGGAAGCGCGAGGATCACATCACCTACTTGTAGTGTTCCAGAGTCGATACGTCCAGATATGCTGAGGGGTGAGCGCATGTCACCCTTGAACACATCGGCCACAGAAAGGCGAAGAGATTTTTGGAGGTTGCGTTGCGGCAGCTCGATACGTTCTAGAGCTTCCAGCAACGTCTCGCCAGTATACCAATGAGCGGCTGAGTTTTCAATCTTCTTGACGACGTTTTCTCCAGTCAGACCAGCTAATGGTATGAAGGTGATCCGCTTCTCCAAGAAGCTTGCTTCAGTAAGAAATGCCGTCATGCGCTTCGTTATCTCGTCGAATCGCGACTTGGACCATCCAACAGTGTCCATCTTGTTAACAGCGACGATGATATGTTGCATTCCCATGCTTCGCGCAATCATAATGTGTTCTTTAGTTTGCCCCTTGAGACCAGACTCGAAACTATTGGTGCTGGCATCGATGACCAAGACTGGGAAGTCGGCCTGCGACGCTCCGGATATCATATTTGGGATAAAGTCCTTGTGGCCAGGGGCATCCAATATTGTGAATCGGGTCTTATCGGTCTCAAAGTAATTTGTAGCGATGTCGACAGTGACACCGCGACTTCGCTCTTCACTCGTTTCGTCCATGACCCATGCCAATGCAAAGGACGACTTTCCTATGGTCTCGGCTTCTTTTCGTAACTTGTCTATTGATCTCTGATCAATGACCTTTAAGTCATACAGTAAACGACCCATGAGCGTGCTTTTGCCATGATCAACGTGCCCTGCATACGGTCAGCCTGGTTATCCGAGATGGTGTGTTGTTTTCAGATACGTTCAATCCGAGGTTGACCTACCCACAACCACAAAGTTTGCCAACCGCTTCATGTTGCTCTTCTCAAATTCATCTACAACGTTGAGGTTCTTGCTCTTAACCTTTGGTTCGTCGGCAACAGACAATTTTTCGACTGACTCGGTCAGGTCGCCATTGGCCTGTTTCTTTTTCTTCTTCGGTGTAGTCCCTGGATGTCTTAGAGATGCTCAAGAATGCAACATGTGATAGTCTAGTGGCGCCCGCCACCCGCACTCTTTGCCTGTGCTGCCCGCACAACGTCGTCCGGACTTGGCCCCGAGAAGGCTTTTGTGCCATCAAATGACTTGTAGGCAGCGAATGGCACTGGAATCTCATGGACTTGCGACTGTGGTTGCTTCGAAGGCTCATCTGAACCACAGAGAGTCGAGGCAAACATAGAGGCCATAGCACGCTGAGCTGGAGACTCGACAACAATTGCCAGTTGGGGGCCTTGAGGCTCCTCAATTTCAGGCTCATTTGGTGCCTCGGGTGATGGCGAGGGCGATCGTCTTCGAACAGGATATCTGGAGGTTCTCGCTGGGCGATTCGCAGATTCATCGCGAGAAGGATTGATGTTTTCCTGGTTCTTAACAGAAAGCTTATCAAGCATCGCAACAGCCGTGTCGGCATCGTTACTAGCCTTGGAGGCAGCCGCTTCAGCTTCTTCTCGTTCCTTTCTGCGTTTGGCAGCAAGTGCAGCTAGTTTCGAAGAGCCTCCGAGCAATCCCCCCTTGCGTTGCGGAGCTTCAGTAGTGATATTGGCCAGCCTCTCAGGAGGTACATTGCCCCAAGGCACATCCCAGAAGAAGTCTGTGGCAGCAGCGTTGGCAGGCATCGAGAGTGGGGGCAGCGGTAGGTGACGCGCAACAGAACGAGCGGGGTGGTGTCCATGGCTAGACCTCATGTAAGCGGGCTTACCTGTGGATGTAGGTGCATTCTGATGAGCGACGCTCGCAGCCTGGTCAAAACGCGATATTGGTTTGGCTTTTTCTGGTTTCGGCGCCTCCTTCTTGGGTTCCACAACGCCCAGTTTGTTTTTCAAGTAGATCACACTCTTGCCCACGTCGTAATAGTAATG
The DNA here is from genome assembly GCA_036172615.1 of Curvularia verruculosa. NCBI lineage: Eukaryota > Fungi > Ascomycota > Dothideomycetes > Pleosporales > Pleosporaceae > Curvularia > Curvularia verruculosa. The sequence goes on from JAWDHC010000214.1 coordinate 29,369, forward strand.
CCATAGTGCCTCTTGTATTTGCTCGTCACTCATGAAGCCACTCATGTCTCCCAGAGCCTCGCGCACCCTTGCTGTGCCAACGCGCATCTGCTCTCTGTCCTCTTCTGACATGCCATCTCCCCCTCCGACATCTTCAGCCTCATCCTCATAATAGTCGTCGTCTTCGTAGAGGTCGTCATCGTCGTAATCCACGTTGCGCGTGCGCGAAAAGCCGCTTTTGGGAGGCATCTCAGGTGATGCAAGCTGTTCCAGTGGGGAGAGTGAGGTGAATAGTGAGAAGGCTTTTCACAAAATTTGCAGTGTTGGTCGGGTGCCGTTATGTACAAGAAGGCGCGCTGATGAGGGTTATGTAGCTTTAGGGCCTTGATGGTTGAGAATTATCGCGTCCCTTTGGTTGACGTCGGTGGTGGGGCAGTCATTGACGTATAGCGCCGCTGCATGCTGCCCCGCACTAGAGCAGGGTGAGCAGGCTCGAGGATAATCGACAATGTGAAGGATGTGAGTCGTCACATTGTCGGCACCATGCTTGGACGTCGCTATCCTGCCATAAAAATCACAAAATGCACGCACAAATGGACCCATGAATTTCTCCATTTCGAAAACCTCGATTTGCCTTAGCTAGAATACGCTCGATAGTGGCGGGGTATAGAATTAGTTCAAAAGCAAAACATAACCATGAAAAGAAACTCCCGATAGTTACACCACATCCCTACTGCCATTGATTGTTTTTTGTTTTGTTTTTTCGCATAGTTTACCTGACTTTTCTCTTCGACCGGTCCATTGCAGCCTTACGACTGCCCCATATGAAGATTTTCTATTTCTCCGCCTTGTCCTCGGGGGCAGCTGGGGCAGCAGCTGGTGTAGGCTCGGAAGTAGAGGCGGGAGGGGCAGCTGGAGCAGTAGTTGCTGTAGGCTCAGCATCAGAAGCAGGGGCAGCAGCAGTTGGAGCAGGAGCAGGAGCAGGAGCAGGAGCAGCAGGCTGCTCAGCTTGGGGGGCGGGGGTAGCGGCAGCAGGTTTATCATGAAAGTTAGGCTCGTCGAACATTGGCCCGCTTGTAGCACTCATGCCAGCGGCAGGCTTGCTGTCGGGTAGCTCTGGGAGATTCAAGGGGGCAGCTGGGGCAGGCGTATCAGCAGGTTTGGCCTCGGTATCCTTTGAGGTCTCCGTGGCTGTGGGCTGAGCTTCAGAAGCAGTAGGAGGAGCGGGCGCGACGGCGCCGGCAGGTTCGGGTGCTGAAGAACAACTCGTTAGCATGATGTATCATTGCTGATAAAGGAAAAAAAATTGTCAAGAGCCGGCAGATGTCGAAGATATGGTATCGGGGCGTGAAATCGTAAGATTAGTATCGTGCTGGGGCTAGCAGTCGCCGTGGTGATTCTCTCGAGGACTGGCGTGGCGCTTAGACGGGGCTATCCCACCCATTGTCCAAAGCGATCTTCATTCGTCGCCTAGACCCGCTCCAGGTATCTTGGTTGCTGTAATACTGGGGGGTAGAAGTTGAGGGAAATGTTGACCTACTCTCCGTAGCCTTCTTGACCTCAGTCGGTGGGGCAGCTTCATCCTTTTTGGCGGCTTCAACTGGGGCTGCAGCGGGTTCAGCGGGCTGAGCTGGCTCAGCAGGAGCAGTAGTTGTCTCCGACTTTGCAGGCTCGGGCACAGGAGCGGGAGCGGGAGCTGCAGGCGTTGTCTCGCTGGGCTGGGCGTTGGCATTGGATGGCGTAGCAGCCTCAGTGCCGGTTGCTGGCTTGGGCTCGTCGGGCTTTGCCTCGTCCTTCTTGGACTTTTTGCCTCGGAAGATACCCTTGAGGGCCTTCTTCATCTGGTCCATGGCGTCAAGTGCTGGGGTAGCAATGGGTCAGAGGATAAGACTTGGAGAAAGGAGAGTGGATATAGGAGAGTGGATTGGTAGTGGATGATTTTCGAAAGAAGATAAGAATTGTAGACTGTAGATGAGGATGGAGAAGCGAGCATAGTGCAAACACGGGGTGACGGGGGATACGAGTGACGGTGAAAGTGGGCGTGCGGGTGACTGAGGGTTGTACTTACGAACCCCCGGCATGATGATGGCAAGCTCCTGGTGGCGGCACAATAGGGAGTGGAGTGAAGTGGAGTGGATGAGTAAAGGCACAGGGCAAGACTTGGGTGAGAAAGAAGAGAAGAAAAGCGATGCAACTGTTAGTTAGTAGAAGAGTAGTGTAGAGTAGAGTAGAGAAGAGTAGAGAAGAGTAGAGGAAAGGTTGACAATGTCTGGGAAGGATGTCAAAGAGATGACGAGTCGGGGGAGCTTGGGAGCTTCCTGCCTGGACCCTGGCGCGCTAGGCGAAACCGTCTCCACCTCCGCACCGTGTCATGCACGCGAGACGCACCTTGTCCTTGGCACTTACCATGACGACACTGTAATTTTATATGATTTACATGGCACATGTATCTGATACATACATAGGATATACACAGACACGCTCGGCGACGCCATCCCATCTCTGCTATCGCCATGCTGTCCTTTCCAGTCCGCAGCGCTGTTGCTTCTGTGCCGCTGGTTAAAGTTGCTCAACAGCTGCTCGCTAGCGCTTACTCACCCTGGGGGGCTGAATGTGCAACAACATAAATCTCATGTTCGACTCGCTTTGTCCCTCTAACCCCCACGCCTCCTGCTACACGCCATGGACGGCACCAATGCAACCACAGCTGCCACTGGAGCCTTGCGCTCCCTCGATGGCTACCAGAACAGCTTTATTGTACGCGCGCTCCTGACGCTACTGACAATCTGTGTTTGTACCAGACTGGTTTCCTCGTACAAGTACCGATCCATCAAGTATGGCAGGGCCCACAATGTGACGCCTCCCACCCTTCCTTATTGGATCCCCGGTCTTCGACATGCTCTATCTCTGGCGTACAATTCAAAGGGATTCATGGCCAAATGCTTGTAAGTCATCTCTACAAGCCAGCCGGAGAATGCCACAATGCACGTGACAGATGCATATTAGGCTCCGCACCATGCTCAACCTTGCAGTAGTACAGCATAATATGCAGCTGGTAGTAACCTCTCTCCAGTAAGAAATATGGCGATGGCACTCCCTTCTTTCTCGATGGTGCCGGCCAGAAAATGCTCCTGGTGCTCGATCCAGACCATGTCAAGACTATACTGCAGTCAGCACAGCACTTTGACCCCAACCCCTTTATCCATGACCAGATCCTTGGTGCACTCATGGGCAGTCCTCAAGCAGCCATCGACTACTACAACAGCCCAGGGGCCAACCTCGACTACATACAGACAACGCATATCCGCCAACACACCACAGGCACCAATCTCGGCTTACTTGATAGACGAGTATTCGACCTCTTGACTCAAAGTGTCGGGGAAAGCTTAGCTGCCACTCCAGGAGACGAATGGATGCAGGTTCCCGATCTCTTTGACTTCGTTTTATATCACGTGACCCATACTATCGCCACGACTCTTCTTGGTTCTTCCATCGTCTCCGACTACCCACAAATTGTAGCCGATCTTTGGATACATATCGAAGCAACAGACCAATTTTTCATGGGTCTTCCTCGTTTCATCATTCCCAAAGCCTACGCTGCACGTGATCGACTACTCACAAACATGCGCAAATATGCCGTCAAGTCCGAAGAACTGAGGAAACGCAATCAGGTCAATCCAACATGGGATCCTGTAGCAGGATCAAGTCTACTCCAAGAACGAGAGCAGTTGTACAGTGAACTGCCCGGTCACGACGAGTACGCCCGATCAGCCCAAACTCTTGGTCTCCTCTACGGCGGCACTAGTCTCACGATCCCCATCACCTTTTGGTACTTGTTCGAGACCCTGCGAGACCCCAAGATACACGCAAAAGTACTCTCAGAAATAAAGACCTACTCGACTGGGGAACCAAGCAAGTATAACTTCATGCAGCTTACAACTCGCCCGCTGTTACAATCTCTGCATGCGGAAACAACACGCATGTACAGCTCTAACCTTTCTGTGCGCCAGGTCGTATCGCCTGCGTACAATCTTGACGACAAGTACACCATTACAAAGGGCACTCAAGTCTTTTTAGCAAACAAGATGAACGGGCAATTTACTCCGGGCTGGGCTCGCACACGCCCCGAGGCTCTCGCCCACTCGCTGGATGTCTTTTGGGCAGAACGCTTCATTATCGGCGGCGGCGATGAAGGAGACGAGAAAAGAGGACGCTTCAGCGATGCGGGTCTTACGGGGTGCTGGACAAGCTTTGGTGGTGGTGAACACAAATGTCCCGGACGCCATTTTGCACGTAACATTACTATCGTCACATTAGCTGTACTGATGGGCGAGTACGAGATTGAGTTGTTAGATAGAGAGAGTGCCGCTAAGGCGATTCCAGGGCCCAAAGTCACGGCTTTTGGCACTGTGAAGCCCAAGGGCAAGATTGCTGCAAGGATCAGAAGGCGTATGGTATGAGTGTCTATTGAACATTTGTGGAAGCGAGTTTCGATTACAGTAAACTGTCAGAGAGCTGTTCATAGAATACTTCTGTTGACTTGGATACAATCACCATTCTTAGTAGTCAAAATCCTCAAATGCCACCTTCTTTCCCTCCAGCCACCCCAACACCTGCTTTCTCATCCCCTTACCTGCACACAAATACCACACATTAGCCTCCACATCCTGCAAATCGTCCTTGGTAAGCCTCCGCTTCTCAATCGTAGCCTCTGATCCCACCACCACCCCCAACTCCACGGCCCCATCCTTGCTCCCCGTAAAAAAGACTCTTGTACAAGCCGCAAGCCCCGGATACCTCTGAAACGTATCCGCCACGAACGGCGCATCGTCAGCCCTCAACGTCCAAAAGAGGCGAAATCGGTCGGGAGAAAGCCGCAGACGAGGCAACTGCGCCAGCAAAGGCGTTATTCCCACGCCGCCAGCCACAAACGGCGTGACACCTTCTTGTTGGTCGACTGCAAAATCTCCTCCAACGCCTAGAATCGGTACTTCGAGTCCCGCGCGCTCATTCTGCTTGAACAAGAAGCCTGTCACGGGCCCAACTTTCCGGATCGTGATATCAAACTCTTTTTCTTTTGCCCCCGCAGGCGAAGCCGGCGTCGAAGAAATGGTAAATGTGCGTACAAAGTCGTCGTTGAGACTGGTCGGATCATCGTCTCGCATGTGGTCGTATCCGATGTCGAGTTCGGATTTGAAGTCGAGGGCTATCCATTGCGCGGCTGTGTATGCTAGCCCGTCGTCAGGCACGGAAAAGGTGAAGCGTGCGATTGTTGGGGTGATGAGCGTTTTCTTTGTCAAGCACGCTTTCTGAGCGCTGGAGGCTGGCCCGTTGAGGGATGAACGCAGGTTTCCTTCGGAGGCGAGCGGCCGTACACGGGGATTGTACGGGCTGGGTATTTTTCTGGTGCCGCGGAAGGGCAGGCCGCTGGCTACGAAGCGGGCTTGGTCGATTGTGATTTTCACGGCGAGGTTGCTTCCGGGTAGGAGGGACGCAGCGTCTTTGTCCACTAGGACTTTTGTAGTACCGGTTATGTAGAGGACGTCGCCGTTGGCGTAGTTGGGGAAGGTGATGCCAATTTTGGGGTTGAGTTGCATGTTGCCGAGGGATTGATACAGGCGGTTGCCAGAGTACTCTGGATAGACGATTTCGGTTGGCGAGATGATGCGGACGAAACCTTGGGGTCCGCCCCGGTGGTTTACGTCCATGTCTTCGTCGGTGCTGGTAGAGAGGAAGAACATGTCGGATTGCGATATGATGTCTCGTCCCTCGTCTGAGAGCGAGGGGCTCTCTGCAATGATCTTCGAATCGACTTGTGCAGGGCGAATTTCATACTGATTGAGATACTTTGGGCAGTTCCCCAAGCTCTGTTCAATCTTCGTAACAACCTGAATTATATCTTTTCCTTTTGTCTCCGCATCCTCTTCGCCTTTCGGTGCTACCTTCTGGACCATACAACCAACAAGACGACCGGCTGACTTCACTCTTTTTCGAGTCATAAGATCAATCGATAACCCAGCTACAAGTTTCGCATCATCTCTATCTTTAGGCTTCTCAAATCCCCTTCCATCTGCTACCAGCGCCTGAACAACAGGGTCATGCTTGCCATCTACCATGGACCATGTCCCTACCATACCGTGGCCGATCGACTCGGAAAATCCAGGTGATCCACCCCAAAGTGTGACCCAAGGCCGACTCTGTGCATCTAGCGTCCCAAATGCGAGGAGAGGAGCTCTTTGAAACATGATAGATGCCTGGGGTGTGACCATGGTAGCTGTGGGGTTATCTTGTGGTGGGATACGCAGGAGACGATGCATCTTCTCCTCGCCCTCGTTCCAGGGCATTGCAATGGAGAAAGACATAACGCTGTTTTACGTTGGTGTTTCTCGTGGGCTTGGAATATTGGTGGCCTTTTTCTGGGAGTGCTTCTCGCGAAAGGTGTATGTTACTGAAGAACACAATGTGAATTAGGCGATCGCCCTTGTTGCACGTTAATATCTTTACCTGTGTTTTGACATCTACAGCATCGGGTTAAATAAAGACTTTGCCTTCTGTATCTGACAGACACCCCTCATTTGGCTGCGATTATAACGCGATTACTAACGAATCATGCCGATGATCTGCTCTGCTGTCTGCGCGGCATGCCGTCCTCGGCACTGACAAAGAGGCGCTTACCGGCCACGGATGGCGGGGTTAAGAAGCAAGAGCTGACAAACATCATTCTGCATCGCCAACTTTGGGATAATCTTCAACAACTCGTAATGCTACTCATGTATGATTTGGAAAATTGTCTCCATGCACATAAGATGCAAGTTGGTAGTTATACCATCTGAGTCTTGGCCTGATTACGAATATGGAGCTTTGGTCATTGTCATGTCTAATGCCGTACCGCCTTCTTGAAACACTCATGTATTTCGACTGCTGTTTTCGATGTGCCGGTTTGAAAATGACTTTGCGAGCTTACAATGATACTATCCCAAACAAACCTTCTACCACATCCGCCTGCTTAAATCTGTCTCATAGTTGTGGTGTGTTAGTTTAAAACATGTTATAGCGTGTACAATAACGAACAACAGTTCGAGCTCTAGAATAGCTTCGCGTGATTCTGTGGATCATATTTGTAGCTTTGAAATGCCACAGTGTCAGCCTGATCTCTAAACTGACTACAGCTGTACCTGTGCGGGATAAACCACGTTTGCCGGAGACGGAGAATTACATATATCGCACGGTGAATTTTGAAGGAGATATAGCATAAAGTATACATGTGTATTTGTCTCGCAGAGTTCCTCTATTCATGGTGTCTTTTTGTTTTGGTCCAGCATCATTTTTAGGACATTAGCAACATGCTCTAGCATTTCTACGGCCTTTTCAAACTGGTCATCGCACTGATACAAAACACCAGGCCGTTCCTGTGACAATAGCAGATCACTGTGAGTCTCTTCCAGTATATTTTCAAGGACCTTGACCACGTACTCAAGTAGATCAATAGCCTGCCCAGAGTGGCCTGTATGATTGAGGTTTGCTGCTGCGAGGTGCCATATCTCTAGATACTCTCGAGATGGATCCAATGGTGAGATCTGGAGTTTTTGATACACCCCTTTCAATAATGACTCGAGCTGTGTTCTCGCGCCAATTTGCCTACTATAGAGATTCTCGTTGTTGCAGTTCAAGCGGCTTGTAGGAATAACTATGCATTTATTTATGCTATAAACAAACAAACAAAAAGAGAGATGAAATTTGGACGCATCCTTGCTTACATGCTTCCCCAACATGATTGACCGTACGCCACATCTTGATGCATGCTATTTTTCCGTATGAAATAGGGCGCAGGTCATTGGAATTACCAATAGTATCCATTTGCTTCCTCTGTAGCTCTAAATTTTCTTTACCATAATATAGTTTGTGCAAAAACCTGACCTGTTGACGTCTATATCAACATGGTTAGATTATATGAGCTTGCCAGATGGAGATAGGAACGCGAAATTACCTGAGAAAATATTCGGGAAATACCTAGTTATCTATCACAACACTGATTGGCTGTTGTGGGCATGTTTTGATTGGACGCAGACATTGCGGGTGAGCATGAGCGCATCTAGAGTGTTATTAGTAATCCCTTGGGTAAATCAGAGACGTCACTCAACTACCTTCAATTGTATGTTTTCAGTCAGTATATTTTATTACCGATGCGATCATCTTTTAGTAAAATCAGAGAGCACCATTTAAGAGTGATTTGACTGAAGTAAGCATGGCATCTGGACATATCAAGAACATAACAGTTACAACATGTTCAAGGTTATCGCACGATGAAAGTCCTGCATATTGACCCCATCCTTGGAAACATAAGCAGCTGTAGCGAGACGTTGTTCTTTTTTCACTTTTGGTCGGCATCGTCTCATCGGGGTCTTTGTCAAGACTGGATATACACACGAGCATCGGCAAAACGGAGATACTACGTTTTTCGGAAGCTACACGATTAAAATTTGTAAAAGGTCTATTCGTCATTGTGACTATGTGGTTGTGTGGTGCTTACCGGAGGGGAGAATACGGGTGACTTGCAAGGAGTCTTCAAGGACGCTCGACGTATCGTACATACACTTTGATGCTAGCACTATCCTGGCATATGTATTGTTGCCACTCCCAGGTGTGGCCGTAACTTACCAGCGAACGGACATTACTTTGCATTGCTCTGTTCTATCTCTTTTCGTGTCATTACCGTAATGTGCGCCATTTTCACAGTACACCGCCACACATCAAGGAATATATTATTCTGAGCAGTTTACGAATGGCGTTCATGCGAAGACATATTATCTGTCCGTGTGTTACTACAGATATCGTGTGCTTTGACTTGTACCGTTATTAGGATGAGCTGATGTTACTTGCGGGTTGAAGTGCGGCATTTCGAGAACGTGCGCATAACCCCACCAATTTGTTTCAAGCCCGAAACATCCGGAAAGTCTTGAGGCAGAATCATGTCCTGCTCCTATGTATATCCAAAAGATAATTTCATGGACCTGTCCAGCCTTCGCTTCTGCGTAATCATAGTGCTTTAGGATTGGTGGGAGCATGATAACCCTTTCCGCTGTTGTCCGTCAAAACTGAGCGAAGTTATGCTATCATGGTGAGACTACAATATATATTCGGGCCGAAAACAAACATCCTGGATTGAGAGCCCACGCCGTTGTGTCTTGAGTTCTGCACGGCTCTAGAAGGCGATCCGTTTTCCAGGGCCGAGGTGGAAAACGAACCGTCATCATAGCCGAACAGGTGTAAACGTAAACGTTCGAACCAATACCTGAGAAAAGCACAGCCTGACATCACCCATGCTTTGAGTACACTAGTTCTTACCGCCGCTTTAACTTTTCATAAATTTGATTACAATAAGCACGGCTGTTGCAAGTATGCACAGCCTCACATTTCTATACCAGAAATATAAGTACTGCTCGCGGAACCTATCTGATGCTTTCTTAACCACACGCAAATAAAAGCTTTCATTTTCCCCAAAATCTGTTTATATCTCCAAATAAAATTCAACCTTCAAGATGCGCTTCGTTCAGATGATCCCTGCCCTTTTTGCAGCTTCGACTCTTGCAGCCAACTGGGAGGGCTTCTACGACGTTTCCTGCCAGAAATATCTCGGAGACTACAAAACCGTTACAGTTGAGGAGCAGAAGCAGATCATACTCAGTTCTTGGGCGGGAACGGGAGCCACACCCGAGGCATCTCGCGCGTTCTCTCCACCAGGCTCTTGCCCTTCCAACTCGGACGACACATACAAATGGGTAAGTCCACAGTTCTCGGTATCTTTCTCAAGTTTCCCAGCTAATTACTTGTTTTCTTCTAGATTTCGGTGCCCCAATGGAGAGATGAGCCGACCCGATTCGGGGGTCCTCAGGGAGGAGCTATTGCCGTCGTTTACTTTAAGGAAACAGACACGTACCGCAACTGCGCTTATTTGTCTTCCGTACAACAGGACGGTTACCAGGGTAGGTGCAAGTCTGCGGCTTAGTTGGTTACCTTTGGATTGTTTTGGTCATTGCAGACAGCAGCAGTTGCTTGAAGCAAAGAATTGCTACGCTATACACACATTCCTGTACATAGATTCGAATGATCGGCAGATGCTACGCCTAATGTCATACAAATTCTGCCGGCTCTAAAACAAATGATGTTCCAGTTGGTTGTTGTTATTGTCTGACCAAATTCGCGTTTCTTCCATCTTCACTTGATAGATTAGAGTGCCAAAAGATATGTCGCAGCAGCCTTCTGGATGGTACGACGGATGCTCGGTGCTTCGTTAGTATCTCCGCTAATTTTCAACTTTTTCTAATTGTTATATTTTTCCTTGAGCTTATTTTCAGTAAAAACTAGTTGGTTTCGTGTGTAATACGGCACCGTCATTCTTTGTTTTGTGCCTGGAATAGACACTCGTATCTGCCCGATACCGACCTCAGTACTCGAGAAGTCATGCCAGTTCTTAGTGCAAGATACAAAGTCGATTCTACCCTTAACCGGCGTTTGTTTAACAGCTATACTTGCTATTCGTTGAGAAATCGCGAAATTATAGGTTGTGTAATCTCACGTACATACTGGAAGAGACTTCAAACCGCCCCCTCATTGGTTTCAATGAACATCTGTCCTATTGTGGTTCTGGTGGTTTTCCAGTGAGGAAATTTTAGAGAAAGTATAAAGTGTGGAGATGCTGGACCTTCTGTATCTCAACATCGAGAATTGGATTAATTGGACGACGAAAACCTTGAATGTTACTCGTGGCTTGAGAAGACCAATGCCGGCTGGTATTATGGCTGGATGTGGCATTCGCTGGCTTTTTCGTCTCATTCTCCAGAGCATGTTGGCACCACAACCATGAGTCATTGTTCTTCTCTGCCTCGAGAGCTTAGATAGAGAGTAGCAATATCTCACTGCACTTTGATACAGTCTATACAATAGAAATAGAAGATGTTGGAACCAGAATCTCTTATTGCATGCTCACCACTACACTATATCTACTTATGCTCCTGAATAATCATTTCTGCTGCCCGCTCCGCAATGCCATACACCAGTGTCTGAATATGTGCACTTGGTATCACAGGAATAATGCTTGCGTCTACAACCCTTAAGCCCTTGGTACCATATACCTTGAGACTGGGATTGACAACACCACCATCCTTCTCCGGCAGCAATGCAGCAGTACCCACAGGGTGGTAGATACTAAGTGTATTCGCGCGTGCATAATTCTCCCAATCTTGATCTGTCTGAACGGCATCGCCTGGCTCATACTCTTTGGTCCACACATCGCTCATTGGCTGTGATGACGCGACTTTTCGCATGAACTTGGCGAGGTTTGCGCTAGCCTGGAGGTCATAGGGATGCGAAAGATAATTGGGGTTGATGACCGGTTTATCAGAAATATTCCGCGAGTTGATGTGAACATTTCCTCTGCTAAGGGGGTGTTGCACACTACCGATGAGCGAAAAAGTGCCGATGCCAAATTGCGATGAGTTGGCTGCTGGGTATCCCTTGAGACCGGTGTAGCCGTCTGAAAAGATTACTTCCAATTGAGGAACTTGGTCTCGGAGAGCTGGAGAGGCGTAGCTTTTCTTTACCTTGTCGGTGACCGAGGTCAGGCTTTCATCGCTGTCAACGAGAGCACGGAGTTTTGAAGCAGTGTCATTGGAGATCAGATCCCAGGGGAAGTAGGCATATCCACTACCGGTGTAGTCATAAAGGGAAGGCTGGCCAGCGTTGTACAGAGCCAGTTCCGCAGCTGCGCGGGTGGCGTTCTTGAGCACGTCGAAGGAAGTGTATTCGGGTTTGAGCTGGAACGATACTTGAATGCGAATGTGATCCTGGAGGTTTTCACCGACCGAAGGTAAATTCTTAACAACTGGGATGTCAAGCTTGTCCAACAAGACTGAATCTCCAATGCCTGAATGCTCAAGAAGACCAGGTGTTTGGAAGGATCCAGCAGACAGGATGACTTCTCGTCGCGCGTTGATTACAGTGCCGTCTTCGAGTGTGACACCAGTAGCAGTTTTGCCTCGGAAGTTGACTTTTACGACGCGGGTATCCAGCTTCAACTCGAGGTTCTGCCCTGCTAGTTTGAGATAATCTGGCGCGTAGGAGCGAGTATAGTTTGGCCTGATGTTGCCCGGTTGAGACATTACGCCGATGGGATTACCATTGAGGGATTCGCGGTTGGGAGGCAGGCCCAAACTATCCATCGTGGGGATCCAGGTGGCTTGGTGGCGAGGCTTGATCCTGTTAATAAGAGTCCTGATAGGACCGGTCTTGCCCACGCCCTCGACACCATATTCAGGAGACGGCAAGAATGTCTCGACCTTCAGCATGGCGGCATAGATATTCTTCCAGTTCCACCCGGCATTGCCTAATTTTTCCCAGGTGTTCATCTCGTATTCTGAAGTGCGGTCCCATGTCATGAGATTCAGTGCTGAACAACCACCAAGTACTTTTCCCCGATTCTGCGAGAGGACACGATTGTTTGCATTTGGCTGTGGTACTGTGGTGAAGTTCCAGTCATACTTTCCACCCAGTGTCGAGCCTTTTCTTCCCGGAATGTAGATTCCTGGGTCCTGACTACCGTCCGGTCCTGCTTCAATGACGAGGACGCTTTTGCGTGACAGACCGGCGCTAACGCGTGATGCAACAGCGAGACCTGCAGTACCGCCACCAACAACGATCTATTTTTTTGTTAAAACAAGGATATTGCCTTGACAATGATGGTCCAAAAAAGCAACTTACGAAGTCATAGGTGGTTGAGTCTCCATTTGAATTCTCTGCGGGCTTGACGGTAGCTGCGTGAGTGTGCTCCGCCAGGCTGTAGACAGCCAATGCTACGCCGAAGAACTTCATCTTCCTATGAGTCGTCAAAAAAAGGCTCTCCAGGGCGAAGCTTCCGTGAAATGAATAGACGGGGCGAAGGCATCATTATATTCTTGATCAGGCGTCCAATCACTCTCCCTTGGTAGAAACTATACGATATCTCCGCACTATTGAGGCCGAGAAGATGCATGCCCAGGAAAATGCAGCTTATCCACCGAAAGCGGTAGGGGACATTTAAGCCAAGATGCCCTTTCGCATTTATCCGACGCATAGACGGCGCCACGCTGGCAGGGGATTTGCCTACTAGATTCAGATGTTTTCTAAATGCTCACCCGAACCTGCATGATACTGCATGCCAGGAACATGGGTAGTTGGACATTACCGCAATTGAACCTTGCAAACAACTGGTCATGTCCTTCAGCTCAACCTCCTTTGATGCTTGCTGTAGGTGGGTGTGACTGGCTCAGCGCTGGGCGAATATGAGACTTCAGCTTGGCAGCAAACAAACGAGTTTGCCTTTTCCTCGAATCGTCAGGGACACAACGCTTCTTAGGCAAGCCAGAACGGTTTCCTTGGTGGGCCTAGGATATGGGTTTGCGGCCGGCACTTCTCCAACCGCCAGTACTAGTGGGGAGCCTTAAAAACGTGGCCTTGCGGGCCAGGGTCTGATCCTTCGGTACTCAAATCCTGCCCTTGCATTACATCGTCCATCTGCTATGTCGGTGTATAGTATGAAGCAGCAAGGGCATTGAGCGACAAAAACACTAACTTAGGTAGTAGGAGAGTAATTGTTGCACTGTTGTTAGTATAGTACTCACACTGTAGGATGCTGTCAACACTAGTCTTTGCTAGCGGCATGATTTTCATATCCCATTTCGCTCATGAGGATGGTTGACAGTAGGATTTCCTAGAAGCCGATGTATTAGACACAAATTGTCCATCCCACCCAATGCTGCTACCGTATGAGGGGGGTCGACTGCCACGGCTCGAGTTCGGCGTCGGTATGAGAAATCGCCCAGCCAGCTGAACCCCAACTATCAGCTCTCTTGAATCAGCCGACTACCTAGCTATTCCCCCTGCGTTAACCACCCACTGCGAATCTGCGTCTACGTACACACTGCAACCACTTTCGTCGCCCAAATTGGCCGTCTTGTTACGCCCTGGCCTCTCTTCCTCGCCCAGGCAGCGCTGCCCTCTTTATCCACCATGACGACGCGCAAGAATCGCGTGAAACCCACGCCCTATCCCTTCCTCCCATTCCACCTCCCCCGATGCGCACAACTAGTATCCTCGCTCATCGTAGCGGGCATCATGTCCTACTTCATGCGCGAACTATCGCGTGATGGGTATGGTATACCTTGGACATTCATCCTGGTACGGGTCCACCCACAATGCGTGCTATTCAGCTTGAACCCTTTGCGCATCCATATTCCCCAATGTCATACTACGCAAGACAAGAAGAAAAAAGAGAAAAGTATTAACATTCGAATAGCTGATGCTTGTATCACTGTTGACTATCATCGCCCTTACATCGACAATTGTTCTGCACATATACCACGGCCTGAACCCTGCTTTGAACATCGCCGTCAACGGTTCCCTTGCGCTGCTCTGGATGGTTTCGTTCGGAATGCTATCAAGGTGGAGCTCAGGGACATTGTCGGATGTGTGCGATACATCGAAATGGGAGTCCGATATAGGGGTGAGCATATGTAGGCAGTACAAGGCGGTGTTTAGCTTTGCATTGCTGGGCTTGCTGGCGACGCTGGTAGCGTTGGCTGTGGATGTCAAGGTGCTGAGGGGAGCAAGGACGAGAGGCGCCTTTCAACAGGTAGAAGGGTTAGCGGGTAACAGGAAGAACGTTCCAGGTAATTTGCAGGAGCTGGATGCCAATCCGAATCCTGTTGCCGCCCAGCAAAGGCAATTCAGAGGTGGTCAGGGCTACTCACTGCCTGAGGAGCAGTTCGGGTATGATGATTTGGCATATCACGGAGCAGCAGGGGAGGTGGGACGCAGGAGCCTTGAAGACAGGATATGAAGGACACAAGAATAGATTCGTGAATATTAGTACACACAAAACGCCAGGATTCCAAGTGCTGATACGCCTATCTTTTGCAAACGCCGCCCAATGCTGGCATCATGCCGGGTATCATAGTAGAGGTGGGTTAGAATATGTCGTCCATGTTCGCCTCCCTCCCGCTCATGGCGGCTGTTGCTGCATGTTCGGTGCCGACATTTGCATCCATGGACATGGACGGAGCTTCTCTTGCTGCAATTTCATCTTCAATGAAGACTCCAAAGCCACCAAAAGCTTCGCGCAATGCCCGACTGCAGTAATCCTGCAGACTGTGTCCTCCGACGAGATGTGCTGGATCTTTCTTCATACGCGCATACCAGTCGACATCGTAACTGTCTTGCAGCACAAAGTATTGCGGCGCGATATTGTATCCACCCCAAGGATCGAACGGTGGTTCCTTTGGTGGCGGGACGTACTTCTTGAGCCCACGGAACATGAGCTCAGCGCCCCCTTCCTCCTGACCAGCGCCTTTGACAGCACCGCCATTCTTGCCAGGGCGTGTAGCAGCCATGTTCGCGTCTGCTTTCTGGAGTGCTTCGAATCGGTGCAGTTTGTTCCAAGTCGCGTCGACGTCGATGTTGAGAATGAGATTCCATGTCATTTCTTCCACCTGCTCGAGGTAATCATTATAGTCTCTCAGCGTCTCGAAGTCGTCTTCCGTCTTGTTCATGCTGATCTGTCATTAGTTGAATATCAATACCTACGTCGGACGTTGCACTTGCATCTTCATGACCTTCTTCCGCAAATCAACCTCTCGTTCCACCTTGAGGTCTTCAAAGGTTGCCCTTCTGAAATTCCGGTAAGCCAGTGTCTTCGCGCATCCCGCCACAGGACATATGTTGTTGCCTTTGTTGCCTCCAAACAGTCGCTCGACACATGTATCGCACATGGAATGGTAGCACGTGGGATTGATTTTGAATTGCATGTTCGGGTCAAGGTAGCCCGACGCCTTGCAGACGGGGCATACGCCTGGGGGACCGTCAGCGAGGGATTCGCGGGGCGCATGTAGCAAAGATAGATTATATAGAGATTTAGAAAGAGTAGACGCACCACTATCCTGCTTCGACGCGCCTGTAGCGCGCCCGGATCTCGACATGACGGAGGTGAGGCAAAGGTGATTGGGAGCTTCGCAGGCGAGTGTCTTGACTTGGGCTGATTACTCAGCGGAAGGATTTCGCTTGTTGCTCTGCTAGGACGACAGCATGGCTTGCTCGTCCAGTAAATGCAGGCCAGTTGACGTGACGGTAAGGTCTCCTAATTATTGTGATGTGAGTTGCGACATTCAAGCAGACAGACGACTGGTATGCATGCGCGCGCGCATGGTCCTCCTGCGGGGCGAGCTAATTGCCAAGCTCGGCCATTTTCTGCACCACAAATTCCTTCGAACTTTTTTCTTTCTCTCTTCTTCCACTTCATCCACTTCTGGGCCATATCGACATTATGGCGGCTTCGACACAAAGCACTCTAGAGGACATTGAACGTCGCCGTGTGCAGCTACAGCAAACTGTCGATCAGCTGCGCAAATCCCTGTCTCACTGGACTACTTGGGAGGCTGAGTATGAGGCGCTCAAAGAAGAAATCGAAGCTGCCGGCGACCCGTCGCCATCCCAAATGCGCGGGATAGCGCGCGAGTTGGAGCTAGAGCTGGTCGACGAGAAGGAAGTCGAAGAGCTGCTCTGCAAGAATTCGCCCACCGAACGCACTGCTAACCAAGTTGTTGACATGATCTCTAGACGCATTGACTATGTCCGGAACAGTAGTGCTACGATCGAAAAGAACCTCGATACTGCCGAGAAGAAGCTCGCTGGTGTCGACGTCCTGTTAGAACCTGGCATGAATAACGAAGAAGGCGACCCGATGATGGATATCGAGGAAGAACTGGACGAGGAGGGGAATGAGATATCAAGCTCGGTCAACCAGACAGGCAAGGCTGCAGCTGAGCTTGTAGAAGTGTTGCGCAAAGCTGGAATCCAGAAGGCCGAGCTGGAGAAGAAGAACGCAGCGCAAACGAAGGAGCAACCCCCAGAATCTCCCTCGGCTTCTCCGTCAGCTTCAGATGATGCAAAGAAATCAAAGTCGTCTACTTCATCGAATGACCACGCGACCATGGAGCAGTCTGCAGCAAAAAAAGCCGTCTCCTTCGCCGAGAAGGTCGACGTTGAACCCAAACCGAAACCAGTGCCGGAGCCCAAAGACACCCAGGACCTTGCGAACGTGCATTTTCCAGCAGGCGCTAGGGCAGTCGAGCTCGATGACGATGATGATGACGAAAGTCTATCATCACCTGTCATACCTGAAGATGAGTCCCCTGAGGATGCAGAGCTGAGAAGGCAAATGCTACAATATGGCATGTCGGAAGTCGGCCAGGTTGTCGCAGAGCTCAACCTTGATAATCCTACTGCGTCGTTTTCTGATGATGAGTCTGACGATTACTACGATGACGACTATAACACCGAGGACGAAGAAGAGGAAGACGAATACGGTCGCAGCACTAGGCCAGTCATCACCGATGACTACCGGCGACAGATGCTGGAGCTGGAAAAGAAGCTGAACGCTCGCATGATTGAGAACATAGGACCACAGAAGGACGGTCGTCCCTTGGATGAGCACATTGGCGATATCCGCACCATGCGCATACAAAAGGATGATCAATTCGACCAGTCATTAGGAGCATCAAAGTCTACATCGCAGTCGGCAGATGATGTCAACCCTGACAAGTCAAAGAAGAAGGGTGTGAGGTTCGCCAACGACGTTGACATCTCAGAAGCTCCGAAGCCAGTACCGGAATCAAAACGAGTAGCACAACCAGCAGCCAAGTTGGCGCCAACCATCTCCGACACCATTGTAGAAAGATCTGCGCCTGCCCCTCCGTCTCAAGTAGAGCCACCCAAACCAGGCAAGACATCAAGGTTCAAGAGTGCCCGTGCTGGAGCAAACCCACTGCAGGTATTACCTACGCCTCCTGTTCCAGAAGCACCACCTGTGCCGACAGGCCCCGCTGGTCGAACCCTAGCTACGACGATAACTGAACATGCCCCATTACCATCAGAGCCACACGCACCTGATGAGTTTGATCCAGTCATCCTGAACCGTGAAATCCAAGCCGAATATCACAAGGCGCGGAATCGGTTTATTCAGCGGCAGGGTGGGTTCAAGGCGACAGAAGAAGACGAAGAGAACCCCATAATGGAAGAGCGAGACGGAAAGCCAAAGAAGGTAAGCAGATTTATGGCAGCTCGACTAAAGGCCGAGGGCATGTGAGCGTTTTACACAACGCCAGCATCCTCTTTTGTTTTCCTCTTTATATGCATGACCAAACAATCGGAACAATTCATGTCCGTGAGAGATGCCATTACCATGCGTCAAGACTCACATTACATTGTTTCCAAGATTAAACAGGAGCCACTAGACGCGTTTGGCAACTTGTGCCTGTGCGCGGTTCATTTTTCTCCATACATATTTTGTTTTCTACAAGCAGCCCATGTTGGCTTGAACGAATGAATGCATTATCATCTTGACAAACTTCCTTGCACAAGTTGGTGTGATATGGTGCCGTTCTCATGTGAATGTACATAGCCTGGCGTCAGAGTCGGACCTCAGGCTGACGCGGGGCAAACATGGTGGGGTCCTCCTCTGTGCCTGGCATCGTAATTTTTCTACGCCTCCCAACCATGACTTCGGACTCGAGCTTCTCCACGCACTCCGATTCGCTGCCTCCTGCCCTTGATCTTCCGTCGCCTTTTCCTGACGCATCCAAAAACCCTGCTCACCTTGCCTTCGCCCCGATAGCGCTGGCGCAATACCACAATATTGCCCAAGAGCTGGCCTCCAACAACCTCTACCGCATCTTACGCGCACCAGGCCCAATCCGTGTATGGGTATACCGCTCGCTGCTCGCCCAAAATCAGTTGTGGCATGACTGGGACCGGCACGCGACATCCCACACAGCTACTGTAAAAGAATTGAGCGGCAACATGGTCGAGGGCAGCATCAACGATACCGAGAGTGTGGGCGAGTCGGAGCGACCTCAAAGTTCAAATGGCACATCAGCGAGACCATACCTTACCCGCCTCCGCCTCGCACTCGCCCCATATACGGTCCACTTCCACAACCCAGGCTACATTCAAGACAATACACTACGCATGTTGGAGAGGGACATTGTAAAGAAGACGCTAGAAGAATCACGCAAGAGCTTGGAACTGCGCGAGGAACTCGGTCTTTCATGGGAGTTCTGGGACGAGCTTGCAGGCGTACTCAAGGCTGCCGTCCCCTCGCTTGAACGACGTTGTTTTGCCGCGCCCGATCCTGCAGCACCAGAATATGAGGGTTTGTCGGGTCCCCTCATAGCCAGTTATTCGCCGAGCCTGCTCAGAGATCTGGAACGGCTGAACCAGCTCGTGTGCATTGCGCGCAACGTATTGGTCCACGGAGAGCGGGTGCAAAATCTCAGCGCAGACAGATTGTTCGACAAGGACATCTTCGCTCTCATCAATGTCTGCGTGCGCGTCACAGCAAGGGGCTATGATGGCGAGGCGGGAACTCAAGATGAGGACAAATGGCAAGGCGTCATCAATGCCTACAAGAAGCTTTTGATCACTTGCCTGCAGTTTCTCAACAACCTCATTGCCAAGAACGAGCAGCGCAAGCTCATGCTCTGGATTGAATTGTTCGATAGTCACCTGGACAATGAGTTGCCCAATTTTGCCGACATGAAATACAAAATGGACGAGTTCCCACAACAAGACCAAGAGCCAACTCCAGAAGAACAGCCTCTGCCAAACCACGAAACGCGAAGCTTGGATACCTTCAAAATCCCCCAACAGCCAGCGTCGTCTCCTTTCTTACTCTACATTGGTGAGACTGGAAATGATGTCAAGAAGGCCCTCACACAACACGGTGTCAAGGCTGGGGCGAATGAAATCGCCGCTGAGTGCCGAAGACGGTGGCAGACTATGAGCGAGGAAGAAAAGAATGTAAGTCAAGTCCAGTTTGCTCAAATAGACTTCCTGCTGACCCTCTAGAAATGGAACATGCTCTACGCAGACGTTGTAGCTCGGTATCGGGATCAAATCACTCAGTCAAGCACATACCGCAAGGTTGTTGACCAGCATGCCAAGAACGAGGAGAGTGTGCAGGCATTGGCCAAGAGCATCAACCAGCTACAAGTTGAAGTCGATCGAATGCGCTCATCCATCACTGTGCTACCGGGAGACGAACCTGCCCAGGATCAGCCATCATCAGCGCCAGACGGAGAGAAACAGTCTCCGAAACCAGCAATGGATGACTCGTTACTAGATCCCAGCATCAAACGGTCTCCCCCGGCAGGTGAGATCGATTTCCGTGTGACATACCCGCCGTCCTTCGGAGCGGAGATTCTTCAGAATGGCAAAGAAGACTTGCTCAAGCGTCTGGAGCCAGACCCCGACCGACCATCAGGGCTAATCAGTGACGTAGCCTCTCCAACTTCTCCTCCACCAGAGGATGACGATGATAATGATGATGACTACGACGACATCCCTGGAGATGAAGGCCGAGGGCTGCTCACAGATGTTCCTCTCATTCTGGGTCCTACCGAAATTGAGGTCTTGCCCATGATCATCATGGCTGGCATCGTCGAGCCACAGGAGGGACAGCCTGGCTACCATTCCGACCCTACTGTCTTTAGTAGCGTGAGGAGCATGCATGGTGTGCGATGCCATCTCCTCCTTGCACAGGACAATGGAAGAAATCTGTTGCGCGAACTGTTGATCTTCGTTGCTGCTTGGGACCTTCGAGAGGAAGAGCTCTATTTCAAGTTCATGGTGAAGATCATGGAAGCAATCCTTGCAAATCAGCTCCTGCCGTTTGCCTATCATGCTTTCCGAGAGTCTGAGTGAGTGGGCCAGAAACAACTTAAAGAGCTCAACTAACGATAGGCCAGATCAAAGGACATCATATCACCAGCCCAAGCTGTCATCATGAAGCTTCTAACCAACATATTCCGTGCCAGACAAGCTCGCACCCAGCCTACCAAAGGACATCTCAAGGCAAATCATCCACAGGTCGACCAGGGTGACGTTCACATGGTCAACTTCTTGCTCACCGAGTTTCGGCGACACATCATCCCCCAGACGTGTGCTCTCATCTTTCTTCAAGGGCAAATCCGAGCCGGACATGCGCAGCCTGAAGATTTCCCTCTTAATCTCTGGGATATGGAACGCATGTACGAAGGTGTCTATCAGTACTTAGAGTTCTTTGCCATTCTCACGGAACATGAGACATGGAAGAGGATGCTCAGCAACTGGGAGATTTCTCACGAATTAGTCACTCTGCTCAAAGAGCTGGATGCGGCAATACCCAAAGGTCAACTGTCGCCACCGCCATTGAGAAATGTCCACCAAGCTCCACAGGCTTCTGCTCCTGCAGAGACGGACACTACACAGCAGCAGCAATCACAACCACAGCCGGTCGCTGTTGAACGACCATACGACACCACGGCAGGGGCTGCCGAGTCTTATGCTCCTCCTCCAACGTCACCATCACCTCGGCCATACATGGATGAAGCTGCAGATGAACCTTCAGATTTTGAATGGCGCAATCTTAAGAAGCTTGCTGTCCTCGTGCTAAGCTCTCTGGTGTGGAAGAACAAACATGTGCAAGACCAGATTCGTCCGCTCGGTGGTATTGAAGCAGTCTTGAACTGCTGCTCGTATGACGAACACAACCCGTACATTCGCGAGCATGCCATCATGTGTCTCCGCTTCCTGATGGAAGGCAACAAAGAAAACCAGGACCGTATCCATGCCCTCGAGCGATATAGCCAGGACGCACTCAACAAAGCCAAGGCTACTGCGAATGCGCCATCTGCAAAGAGCAGTCCCGCAGCAGCAGGGGAAAGCAGCAGCAAATCGCCTGTCAATGTTCGCGTGCCTGACGAGGTGCTTGACCAACAAGGGTACGAAACCTACATGGACAAACAAGGGCAGGTCATGTTGCGAAAACGCCAGCCCCAACCTCAGCCCCAGCAGCCACTGACATCTCGCTCAGATACAGGAAGCAAGGGTAAAGGAAAACTCGATGCTGCTACGCTTGGGAGCATGAGGGATCCAAAGGCACTTGAGGACCTGGTGCAGCAAGTCATGCGCGACTTGCCCCGTGTGCAGGGCCTACGAGGTGGAGAAGAGAGAGCCGTTGAGGTTGAGGAGGCGTTGAAGAAACTAGACAAAGGGTTTGATGGTGGGAACTCGCAAGGCTGATTTCCACGGTCTCTGCGAGTTGACCAAGCACCACAGGCGACTCTGGCATTAGCCGAGTTCACATTGAATTTGCTGTCGTAATGATCGGGGCACGAATGTCCTTGAAAACGGCGATACTGGAATGAGCCCGGGACACAGGACACTTACGCGCACGAAATGTCCTACTCACTTCGTGCCGGTGATGGAGAGTAATAGTCAGCGAAATGGTCCATGCCACGAATTTTAAAGATGGCGATGGAAATGAGGAAGTTTCCATACGAGGGATCAGCAATACGTAAGCAACCCAGCTTCCGAGAGAGAGGGGGGTTGCCCCAATCGGAACCCGACCGTCGGGACACCTGCCATAGTTATACTCCACATTTTTCAACGGAGGTGCTGCCGGCCCTTGAATAACTCCCGCCCAGACGTTCCGTCGGTGATAGCGAGTCGCAGATTATATCGATTCTTACCCACATCTTTTATCGGGAGGGCCGAATTGAGCAGGTACCAAGGCTAATGCCACTACCACGCTTGGCAGTTGGAGCAAGCAGTGGAGAAAGCATGTATACTGAGTGGATCGTGGTATGGCCCGACTTCGGAGTTTGTAACTTGAACTATCGGCCAGTGATGGTCTTTTTAATACATGAAGTAGTCGCATTGTCCTCGTAGCCTGCACGCTTTGACGGGTTGTTTAGTGCAATCTTATCTCGACGTCATGGCTCATCTCACAGCGGTCCAACGCACATTGACCACGCTTGTATGGCTGAGTAGTCTAACCACCACTACTCAGGGCGCTGCCTCGTCGTCAGTGACTCTCCCCGGCTATGGCAGCTTTGTCGGCACCACCATTTCGCAGACGTTGACCAAGAAGCCGCTGCCCAAGCCCGTCGACGCCTGGCTCGGTATCGACTACGTCTCGCAGCCTGTAGGCGAAGCACGCTTCGCACTCGTTGGCCCGCCAGAGGCCTTCCCGGGCACCAAAAATGCGACACAGTATGGCTTCTCGTGTCATCAGGACCCGCAGGATATCTCGTACGACGTCAGCGAGGCATGTCTGAACATGAATGTTTTTCGGCCGCAGGATGTATCGGCAGGGGAGAAGCTGCCTGTGCTTGTTTGGATTCATGGAGTAAGTTTTTTGCAATGGGCGATTTGTGGGGGGGTTTAGGGAGCAAGGCTGACGTTGAATGATTCTAGGGCGGCTTTGTAGCCGGTAGTGCAAGGAGCTTTGATGGGCCGTCATTTGTGGCTAATTCGAGGGAAAAGCTGATTGTCGTTAGCTTCAATTACAGAGTGAGTAGTAGCTCGCGTGTGAAACAAAAAAAAACAATACGTACAGTACGTTTTGTCTGACGATTCTTGGGATTATAGTTGAACTCACTGGGATTTCTCCCTTCGCCCGTCTTCGAACGGCTGGGTCTGCTGAACCTAGGCCTCCGGGACCAGCAGCTGCTCCTGGAGTTTGTACAAAAGTACATTTCAGAATTTGGCGGTGATGCTTCTCGTGTGACTGTCGGCGGGCGTTCTGCTGGCGCACACTCGGCTGCTATTCACTTGTTCCACAACTACAACTCTACCACGGGCGCCTCGCCGCTATTTTCCCAGGCAATTCTGCAATCGGGAAGCATAACTGCACGCTCATTCCCCAATGCCTCGTACCCGCTGTACCAATCGCAGTTCTCACGGTACCTGGAACTCACAGGCTGCAGCTCCGTCGCCAACAGCAGCGACACTGCTATCCTGGATTGCCTGCGTTCAGTGCCTATTTCAGCCATTGAGAACGCCAGCGCTCTCATCTGGCGCGCCTCTGAGTACCCCATCACATGGCCATTCCAACCTACACGGGGCGGACCCCTCCTTGAACTCGCGGGGTCTCTCGCAGGCCAAAAATCCCTCTTCTACCGCATCCCCACCATAACCACCAACACGGTCGACGAAGCAAAATACTACTCCCCGGGCAACATTACTTCCAACACTGGCTTCCTTTCTTTCCTGAAAAACCTCATTCCAGGCCTAACAAGCACCGACCTGTCAGACCTGGAAACTCTGTATCCAGACCCGACCAGCGACGCCAATGGACCCTGGGCCTTTAGCCCAAACTCGACGCAGTACAACCGCCTGTCGGCCGCCCTCACAGACTACATGTACGTCTGCCCGGGCCAGGAAACGGCTATGCGCATGTCTTCTGCGCCGGGTGCAGCAGCTCCCGTGTACAAGGCCGTCTTTGCAGTCAACAACACGTTCCCTGCATGGAAGGGCATACCGCATACCGCCGATACAAAGTACACGTGGGCAGAGCCCGATGGGCCCGGTGGCGTGCAGTATCCCGATGTAGGCAGGAATTTGCTGCATGCGTATTTCTCGGACTTTGTGGCGTTGGGGGATCCGAATCAGGGGAAGAGAGAGGGTGTGCCGGTTTGGCCGCCGTATAAGGAGGCGGGGGGCATGCCGGGTTTACAGTTGAGGATGGAGGCGTTTGGGAATAGTAGGGTGGAGGGCGATGGGGTGAGGAGGGTGCAATGTGAGTGGTGGAGGAGTGAGGAGAGGCAAGGGAGATTGGAGAAGTAGAGAACGAGCGAGAGAGAGAGAGAGAGAGAGAGAGAGA
>JAWDHC010000215.1:0-53948 GCA_036172615.1 Curvularia verruculosa
CTCTCTCACTCTCTCTCTCACTCTCTCTCTCACTCTCTCTCTCACTCTCTCTCTCACTCTCTCTCTCACTCTCTCGCTCTCTCTATGTTGTGTTAGTACATGCTCTATCTCGTTTGTGCTTACGGAAAGCACGAAGACGGGGTATCAAGGAAAGGAAAAGAAAGGGAAGAACTAAAGAAAAACAAACAACACGAATTTTCTATATGCCTCGCTGTTTCAACATAGGGAAAAGAGAGCGTGTGAAGCAAAACAAGAAAAAAGTATCCAGGGCGTGAGTCGTATATGGGTCACATCGTTACACGTCCGTTTTTTGTTTTTCTAGTTTTGCGTCGCATACATGTGTAACTGGTCATGCATTTGAGGTGTTAGATGGCGGTATGTTTGTTGCTGGTGGTGCATCATTTGTTGTTGATGTTGGGGTTGCATTTGCTGATGGGGTTGTTGTCGCTGCTGTTGCTGTTGCTGCTGCTGCTGCTGTTGTTCAGGTGTTTGCCTCATGCCCATCATGGAAACAGGATAGTCCGAGGTCATGTCGGGCAAGGATTGACCCATGGTGGAGGTCGGTCTCGAATTGTTCGAGTTGCTCCTGGATGCCCCAAGTCGATTACCAATCTTGTGGAGTGGCTTTGCAATCAGCTGACCAAATGATGGACGGTCGTAGTACTGGGATTCCTCAAACTGAGGAGCTCCACCGAAGTAATTCGGATACAACGACTCCAATGGGTTAGGAGTAGACTTGGCTTGGTCAATGTATTCATTCGAGTACATCTGGGTCTGTTGATCGTGATCGATGATCGGGGTGTGTGCAATTGGTGTGTGCATGGTGGCCGTACTCATAGCCGGTGGAAGATCGGGTATAGCCGGCTGCGCTACGTCGAGGAAATTCCCAGGGTCCACGTCCATGTAGCTAATCCGGTGATTGGCCGTGTCAACGGCAGGCGACTGTGGTTCCATAAACGGAGAAGAGGCCGAGTCGTAATTTGGTAAATGAGATAAGGCGTTACTTGCGCGGAGCAACGCGGCATTGACGGTTGCAAGGCGGGCACGTGCAACATGTGGGTTAGAGTCTCCGATAAGAACATGCATGCGCTGCTCACGCGATAGCTTCTCGACGTTGGGGACAGAGTCCCTGGATGGGGTAACGAAGCCTGGAGGCAACTGCTGATCGGCAGGGTCTAGCGGCATGTCAGAGCGCAGGCTCAAGGCAGTGATGAGGACCTCTTCGCGGCTTGGTCGCAAATCACAGCATTGAAGCTTCTGTCGTAGGATTCTCGAGTTGTCCGGACACCAGCTGATGTGCGACCGACTTTGGCGTAGTCGCTCATCCAAACACGACATTAGCTCCTTCCAGGTATCGTACAGTGCTTCTTGGCGGATCAAATTTCGGATCACATTGGAGTACTTCCATTGGTCGATTGTCGCGCCGTTCTTCATGTGCTTTGCCACGTGATCGCATCGTTCGTCCCACCCGATGCTAACTTCTTTGCACTTGTCGAAGCCACAGCCAAACACTCTTCGTGGAAGGAGGGTGATGCCAATGTCTGTCAATGATGGCAGGGGACGACCGGTATGGTAGCGCTGGTGATGCTTGATGAAGTCCTTTTGACGATCGAAGATGCGATTGCAACCGTTTATAATGCACGGCCAGTCTTCTCCTGTTTCGTGCATTCTCATTTCATGCTTCTTCCAGTCCGATTTGGCCTTGAATGTCTTTTGGTTTTTTTGTTCGGCGCAGTAGGTACAGAACATGTAGGATTCGCCGGCCTGGCTTTGCGATTTCTCATCGTCAGCAAACAAGACGGGTGATGCAACACTCAGGTCATCTGTTGGGGTACTGCTGGGCTCGATTTTGAGATCCAGCGTACTGTCGGTATCCGAGGGCATGGCAGCGGGCACTGGGCGGGTGGGGTCTAGTCCAACGGGATACGAGCGTGGCTCTGAGCGCTTGGGCAGGGAACGTAGCGAAGACGAAGACGAAGCCAAGGAAGAAGCCCTGTTGCTGTTGCTGTTGCCCGAAGAAGTCGAAAAGGTCGACGTCATTGACAAGCGGGAGCGCCATGACGAGGATGATGAAGATGTCGCCGAAGAGCTGACGGTGCTGGTGGACATGAAGGACAAAGCAGCAGAATTACGGCCTGAAGTTGATGAGCGCATGGACAGGAAGAGGGGGGGGGCAGAGGGAGAGAGAGGGGAGAGATTACATACGTGAATCTATGGCCTGTGAGAACATTCGCTGGATCAGGTGGGGAGGATGCCTTGCGAGCAGGGCCTCGATGTGTCGCATGGATTCCTCTGGGATTTCGACATTGTCGTCCATGGTTGGGGAAGAGCCGCGTGCTCAAGATGAGGATGGGCGTAAGAAGCTAGTTATTGGACATGCCCACTGAGCCCCGCGCGCAGCAGCGTCGAAACAAGAGGACAGGTGGAAAGGTTGAGCAGACGAAGGCGCAAGGGGCAGCGGAGGGGAAGATATCCAGGTGTTTGTGCGGTGAGACTGGGAGAGCCAAGGGATGGGATGGAGAATTGTGTATCCGAGCAGGCATCAGCTGCAGTTGGTGCGACAAGTTGATATACAAGCGGGATCACCTCAGCCAAGGTTGCAGCGGGGAGGGCGGAAACGGCACTCTTCTAGAAGGCGTATCGAAGGAGCGTAGAAGGAGCTAAACGAGGGTTGCGCACTGGGGCGCTCGTGCGCAACGCCGACAGGACCACCAGCCCTGGTTTGGCCTCAAAGCTGGGGCAAGGCTGGGGGTGCGACAGGCATGCCACTGTGTAGCGCGTTTGACTTGAGCGCGACGCGGCGTGGATGGTACAGGCTGTAGATCAAAGGTTGGTTGGTTGGCTGGCTATGTTGGTGGCAGTGTGGCAGCTGTTGTGGGAGGAAGAGAAGAATGAGAAGAAGAAACAAGAAGAGAAAAACTTGTCCCCAGGCGCCTTCTGTTCTGCTTTGTTTGGAAGCGACGGACGACACGAGAGAGGGCTGGAAGGATGCGTGCTAAGGGGCTCACAGGGCGGTTCCTGGATGACGCACTGCAGTAATTGGCCCAAAGCGGCCTAGCGCTGTGATGAGAACATACAGCAAAGTGGGCCCTTATGATATGCTTGCACGCACCCATTGTCGGCACGCTGCGACCTACCCTCTCGCCCACAAGCACTGAACGAGCGACATGCCATGAACGGGTGGAGACGTGTCCCGCCCGTCGACGTGCCCGAATTGCTTTGTTTAATCAAAAACAAGTCCGTCTCCGTCTCCGTCACCGTCGCTGGCTCTGGCGCCATTGCCCATCACCCATCACCCATCATCCGCCCCTATCCCCGTCCCCCGTCGCCGCCGCTTGCATTCGGGGGCCGCACAATACAAAGACTCGATCCAACACCATGTCCGCGACAGGCAACTTGAGACATGGTGGCTGACAAAACGGGCTGCTGACAGCAGGCTGCGAGCACGTTCCCCCTTGCATCTACCACCACCGGCCATACATGCCCGACGCCTTTGATCGTACAGTGACAAGCAGGCGTCCACGAATTGTCATGGCCCACGAGGTTGTGGCCCTGTAGCAAAAAGTCAAGTTGTCCTGTCACCAACCCAGCCCGCTGCTCAACAACCACACGGAAGCCTGCCGGGACGGCCAGTAGCACATGGGTTGGCTAAATGCACCAGTCCAGCGCAAAGGGTCTTAGCTAGCGTCCTTACTGGCGACGAATAAGGACCAGACGGTGCGATTAATTAACCCACGCCACACACGCTTCTTTGGCCGCTTGTGCTGCTTCGCCATGTGGGAATTCTGCACTACAAAGCCACTCCCAAAGTTTATACATGGCATTGGAGTCGGGCGCCGGTCCCCAACCAATCAATCCCCATGGCGCTGTCTGGGGAATTGGGTTTGCATCACGTGACCATATCCACTTTCTCCAAGCAGAACCCCTTGGGCGCTCACAGCCCGTAACTTTACCACCACACCAGCCATGTCTCTCCAACTCTCCAACTATTTGGTCGTCTATTAGTCTTTTCTCTCGGCATCTAGAACCCTTTGTCTAAAAAAAACATTCCACACGTGGTGTCAGCTCAACTGCCGTGCTGGATACTCCAAGCCATGGGCAGAAGCCTACCACTGCACTGCAAGTATGCCAATATAGAACGGCACAAACCGAGCACCACAGTAACCGTGTCCTTACTAGGCGTGTGCAGAGATGAAGGCGAGAATTCTCCCGATGCAGAAGCCAAGGGCGAGAAGGAATGCTGGTCCTCAAATTCGAATACGTCATGAAGAGAATGTGAGGGACAAGATGACTACAAGACAGTGTGCATGATGTTTAGTCCGACACAAGAGTACTCTACCAAGTACTTTACCTACGTCAATATCGATCTACATGTAGAGGAATACCACACACCTGGAAATCGAGTACCAGTAACCAGACTACACGTCAACCATGTGCCGATCCGGTGGCACCACAAAACTGCAATATCCATCTACAAAGTGCTCCACACCACGTTAGAGGACTGCACTACAACTCGGGGTTTCTAGTGTCCAATCAGCGCAAAGGGACTACATCTTACACGATTACTCCTGCAACCACAAAGTACATACAGCCACTGTCAACGGGCAACTTCAGCCGCATTTTACTGGCGACCAGCACATGCACCCGCTATGCAACACCTACAAAACGGTGCTGCGGCCCAGCAGGGACCTCCCCGTTGACCCGACTCTGGCTGGTCGCCAGTCTGCTCATGTTCCGATACGCTAACGTGATTCCATTGCTCACCACAATGGCATTCAACGCTCGGACGCGATCCACACTCGCCTACGTCCGCGCCCGTACCCAATTGATTACCTACATGCCTCCTCGGACACGGCACGATGCTCACCTATTTAACCGCATTTCTATTCCCGCGAAACCACTAGGCCAATTGCCGGGCGGATGCACTCCGAACTTGCAGCGACTGGCAGCGACCACAAACTCCAGCTTATCCGCTAGGAACAAATTGCACCGATCCACGGCGAACGTGAAAGGGGCAATACATCCAAATCCGTGTCTAGATGGGACGTGAAACTCGTGCTCTCGTCTACGTGTTTTGGACTAACTTTGGCAAGCGATTAAAGTACCAGAGGCCATGTGCGCTAGCAAACTGTATCGCACACTCATGCAAGAACTACTGCACCTTTTTTGGATCCACTGGACAGACGACATGATTTTTAAGGTTGTATTTCAGGGGCTAATGGCTCTTGACAGCAACAAGCGAATCCAGACTTGATGTCTTGTACACGTCAAGAACCTTTTTCAGAGTCACCGGATTTTGTCTTTCGGAGATATAAACAAGAGCATTGCTATTTCTCTTTGGTTTACTTCTCAGTCGGGGATCGTCCTTGTATGTATCCCAAGCTTAGGAGAGACGCCTCTCGCCCAACCTGCCAACTGTTAAACCTTTTTTTCCCCCTTGTTACCAAGACAATGGTACAAACATTGCAGAATCGAGGCAATAAAACGAGAAATATTACGGTTCAAGATATCGGTCGGTCGGTCGGTCGGTCGGATCTCTTCATGATTGTCTTGATACAAAGGTACATCTGAATTCAAAATAAAAACATAAACATCGATTTTATGAAAAGATGTCAAAAGGAATGTACAAGAACTGAACCTAACGATATACCTTGCAACTTATCACCTCTTTTATTTATTTTTGTTCACACAGTAAACTTTCCATCACAATCAAAATCGCCCTTTGTCCTAAAATTGCACAAGCTGTCTTTTCCTCCGCCTTGAATATCCACATCATCAATGGTAATATTCTCGCAGCTGCCCTCGCCACACAGAATATAGTAGTTTCTTGCCTCGTCGTTCGCCGTGCCCTTGATATTGCGCATGGAGATGTTCTGGATCTTGACGCCGTTGGTGGGGTGGCCGGTGGGGCCGCCGTTGAGGTAGTCTTGCTGGATATCGATGCCGTAGATGGATATGTTTTCCACGTAGATGTTTTCAAAGTGGATGTTGGAAATGAGGCCTGTCGTGTTGGAGTTTGATTTTATGCGCGCGCCGTTTTCGGCGTTGAGGACTACTGAGTTGGTGAAGGTGACGTTGTTGACTACGTTGTCTGGTTGAAGGATGCGTTAGTGAATGCGTGGGAATCTTACGTGGGAGTCTTTCTGTTTGGGGAGAGGGAAAGAGGGGTTTCGGGGAGATGCAAGGGGGGGAGGGGGAAACTTACTTGACTTTCCGCCTACAGAGCCGATTGAAAGACCGTGGCTGCCGTTGCAGTACATGTTGTTCACGGTGATGCGGTTGCCGCTGGTTACAGCCACACAGTCGTCCTGGTTGATGACAATGCTGTCCCGGACAGTCGTGTCGTTGCAGCTCGAGACACCAAAGCCATCACTGTTATGCGCTGCGGGCAGGCCTTTGGAGATGGCGTTGGGCGCGTATCCAGCGCTGTTGTTCAACGTAATATGGTGGATGTCCACGCCCGCGCTGTTGCTGATACTGAAGCAATGAACAGGGTAGTTTTGGATGTACATGTGGTGCACTGAACTCTTGCCGGTCACTTTTGTCACCTCGATAAAGTGGTTGGGCTTGGTGCGGCCGCCATTACTACCGAGGCCATCCCACCATGCCTGGCCGTTGCCGTCGAGAATGGCGGTTGGTTCGGCGGTAATCTCAATATCGCGGCCACCCACTTTGATAAAGGCGTAGTTGGCGTTGGCGTACTCCCAAAAGGTTTTTCCTTTGAATACGACCTTGGATCCGGTTTTGAGTCCGGACAGATCAATGGTGCTTTTGCCGGGTACGGTGATGTTGTCGAGCACAATGGATGTGCAATTCGCTACGGCACTAGGAATGGCCGTATATTGGGTCACGTGGCAGGCATTTGGCATGTGCAACGGCGGTGATGGTGGTGCTGGTGTTGGTTTGCAACTCCTGTGAGTGCCTTGGCCAACTACAGCTAGTAAGCTACAAAGAACTATCAATTCTGTCAGCACTCAAAAATCATTCTTATAAAGACTGCTTTTCTTACGATCAGGCAACATGATGGTAATGAAAATGCTAGTTTCTAGAAACCCGCAATAAAAACCAAAACGTATCTATGTATATGAGAGCGACAGGGCCGCTCATCTATATACCCGACTCTCGACCGGAGATTCGCCACGGCCCAATCACGACTCTATTTCCCCGGCTCGTCATCTTGTCTCCACACGTTTCGAATTGCACTCTCGGATTAGGTATCGTTGATGCAAGATGATGCGGATGCGGTACTCGCACGCCCGCCGAAATCCACTTCAATCTCGCCTCTGCACTGTCCTACACCCACCAAGCATATCCAAGCAACCAAGCCAAGCGCAGACAAGCCTCCTTTGCACACGAAGGATTCCCACAAACGCCCCCACTGAGAAGAGCGTTCTAGACGAACCCTAGCACATCAGGCATCCCCCCTCCCCGTTGACCATCTCTTCCTAAATCCCCCCTGTTTCGTGGAATAAGTAGTATCTACTGTGCCGCTGACGGGTGGAAAGAATCCGATGAAACACACTACATAAGCCGTCTTATGTACAAAGAACACATGCTTATAGGCATAGATATAGCAGATAGGCGGAAGAATCAGCTTCCGTGGCCCCCCAAAAGGGCGCGCGCAGCGCAACTTGAGAGACGAGGGGGGGGGGGGGGGGGCGATGCATGCGCCAATGTCAGTGCGCCGCAGAGCGGAAATAACAACATGATTTAGTCGCGGCACGTTCCCCCATGGCCGAATGTACACAAGGTACTACCGGCCGGTCGCGAGTGACAAAGATGGCCAACAGAGCGTGTGGACTTTGTCCTTTCACATGTATATGTATATATACGCCTTTTTTTCGTTTCTCCCTCCTAAGCGTGTACATATACATAGTAGTACATCGGGGAAAAAGCAAAAAAACGCCCCCCAACGTCCTCAAAAAGAAACGACCTCAACGGGAAAACAAGCAATCAAGCCCCCCCGTTTTTATTTTCTTCTCCCGCTAGTAACGGGCTTGGCATGGCTTAGCTGTCTTTGCTTGCAAGCCGTGTAATTTGTCCGATGGATGGACGGACTGCATGACGGGATAGGCAATAAGTCACTCCGACTTTACTTCTAGACCGCTCAATCTGGAAACGCGTATGTGTGTGTGTGTGTGCCAAGAAGGGGTCTGTTGCGATGAATAGATGTGCATGTCGGTAGGAATGTGTTTCGGGATAGATCTGCCGAGTAATGTTGTTGCTACTACTACTACTACTACTACTGTTGTAATCTCTGGATAGACGTTCGAGTCTTGTGTTGATTCTTGACACACTAGATTCATGGTTGGGTATCCAATTGACATCGCACTTCAATACCTTCTGAACCGATCTTGTTTGGCAAAATGAACAGATTAAAAAAAAAGATTTGAGAAACCTCATAACACATCTTCTTTTGCACAACGAAATCGTAAAGTATGTTTCTCTATATACCAAGTATCCTATATCACGCCCTTCCCATACAAGAAGAAAACCACAAACCCCATCCTTTAATGCGAATCCACTGCCTCCCCCTTCTTCTCCCCAGCCCCATGACGGAAATCAGGTGTACTAGGCCGTGATCTCTCTCCTCCAAAGAAGGCGATATTCTCCCTCAGCGCAACATACTCGCTATCCGCATACCCCAGCGCCTCGCTGATTTGCGTCGAATGCAAACCTTTGATGCGTCGAATCTCAGTAGCCGAGTAGTTCACGACGGCTCTTCCAATCTCAAAAGGTGCGGGGTTGTGCAGTTCGAAAAGAGGAGGGTGTGGTGTGGACGAAGAAGAAGAGATTAGATTGTGAGAAGACGCCGAAGAGGTGAGGGGATGCCGTATGGGGATCGGGGCGTGGACTCCATGGGCTGCGGCACCCGGAGTCGTAGGGTGATGGCTGGGAGAAGTAGGGGTCTGGGCTTGAGAGGATTTGGAGGATGAAGAAAGGCGTTTTACTACGAAGATGCGGACGGCTTCTTGTTGGGCAAAGTGACCGTCTACGTCTACGATGCCGACAGGCAGAAGCCCAGCTTTGTCGCTCAGAGCAGCCCAGGCTCCTTGGTCAATGTATATCGTGCCATGGGGTGCTAGGCCGTGGAGAATCCAGAAGTAACGGTCTCGTATGGGGTTGGATATGGGGAGGAACCGAGTATGCAAGGGACATGGATCTTCAGTTTGCGGTGTCGATGATTGTGCTAGTTGTTGCTGATCTCCTAGGGACGCTATCGACGCCGAAAGATCTTGGTGGGTTTCTTGAGGTGCTGCATGTGCGGCGCCATCCTCTTGGAAGTTGGTGACCGAGTTGCGACTGGATATCCTCGGCTTTCTGTGCTTCTCCGCATGCGCAATGATGCTTGAGATATTTCCTGGTTTGTCACTCTTGGTAATCACCGTAGTCACACCCGCACTGGTTGCCAGTCTCGCTGCTACTATCTTGGTGCTCATACCGCCAGTGCCGAGCGAACTTCCTGCAGAACTGACATCGGCCGCCAGCTCAGCGATATCCTCGACGACGGTAATCGACTTGGCGTCAGGATTCGTGCGCGGATTCTTGTCGTACAAGCAATCTACATCTGTCATGAGGAAGAGGTAATCCGCTTGCACCATGCCCGCCGTAATAGCACTCAACGTGTCATTGTCGCCAAACTTGATTTCTGTAACGGCCAAGGTATCGTTCTCGTTGACAATAGGAATAACGCCCATGCTGAGCAGCTCAATAAAGGTATTCTGTGCATTCTGGTACTGTGTCCGGTCTGCAATATCGTTTCGCGTCAGCAGCACTTGCGCAATTGGCTGCTCCAAGTTGCCAAATAGCTGATCCCACAGCGACATCAGTCTACTCTGTCCAATGGCAGCGAGCGCTTGAACTTGTGGGAGATGTTTGGGACGACGTGGAAGGTTCATGCGACGTAAGCCTACGCCAATGGCGCCCGACGAGACAATTACGACCCGGTGGCCGGCAGCACGCAGACTGCATGCTGTCTCGACAATAAGGGAGAGGATGGAGAGGAGAGGCTGGTGGGTTTTCTCATCGACTATCGAGGAAGTGCCTGGTTATGTTGGTCAGGTGCTCTCTTCTTCCTGACATGAGATCTGTACAGTCTTGTATTTACCAAGTTTGATGACGACGGTGAGCTGCCCTGGCAGCTTGCGCATGTGAACAGCCATTCTGGTGGAAAGTGTAGGACAAATCGCAGACTGGCTATCAACGTTTTAGAGGTTGAAGAAAACGGTTGAGAAGGAAAA
This sequence comes from Curvularia verruculosa, assembly GCA_036172615.1. Classification (NCBI taxonomy): domain Eukaryota; kingdom Fungi; phylum Ascomycota; class Dothideomycetes; order Pleosporales; family Pleosporaceae; genus Curvularia; species Curvularia verruculosa. The sequence goes on from JAWDHC010000215.1 coordinate 10,242, forward strand.
AGTGCGGCCTTTGGCCAATTGTGCAGAAAAGCCCGCAACACTTTTATATTTGCGCGCAATAGATGACTGGAAGCAGCCCAAAGTTCCCTTGCAACCGATGTTCGGGCTGCCCCTGCTTGCGGTGACGTCTGCCCTCCGATTGGCTCCCCGCGCTACCCTTCTTGCTTGTCCCCCCCCAATCTCCACCCAAACTTTTCGCCGACGGGGAACATCCACCAGCAACGCATTTCGGACAGCCTTTCGAGCGCAACCCTGCATATCGAGCGCACAAAATGCCAGAGTCTGAAACAGCGCCCGATGGCGCCTCCCTCTCCGCCATGGCGCAGCCACCACCTGCAAAAATCGACCCTGTATACTACACCTGGTCGAGCGCCTTCAACATCATGCTGGGCCGAATGACCGGCCAGCGCGACATCTCGCTCGAAAAGAACTACTTTTCCGAAATGGACACTATCAAAGCCGATTCAATCTGTCGCCGCTGCGAGTCCAACAAGGAATACCTCCTGCAATACAGCCCCATCATCCGCTTCATGCAAGACGAAGTGTACAAGCTTGGCGGCGACCTCAACAAAGACAATATTCTGTGTCGTATGTGTACAAACGAGCAAAGCGGCGGCTTCTCGCTCGAGCACGGCATTTTGCTCTGCGCAAACAAGTTTCGGAATCGGGGCCATCAAGAGGATACCATGGCGCATGAGATGGTGCATGCGTGGGACCATTTGAAATTCAAGGTGGAGCCGGATAACCTGCGCCATCAGGCTTGCTTGGAAATAAGAGCGTCGACCTTGTCTGGAGAGTGTAGATTCACACGCGAGTTCTTCACCAGGAATCAGTGGAGGGTTACAGAGCAGTTGCAGGCTTGTGTGAGGAGGAGAGCTACGCTGAGTATGATGGCCAGACCGGGGATAAGGGACCAGGAACATGCGGGCAAGGTGGTCAACGAGGTTTGGGAGAGCTGCTTCAGGGATACTAGACCATTTGATGAAATTTATCGGTAACATGGAGCGAGGCGAAAAAGGACCATTGTATGATACTGTATTGGATATTGGGAAATGTTGCTGCACACTTGCATAGCGAACGGCGTTTGGTTTCAGAAAGTCGAAGGAGAGCATCAAAAATCTTCGCTCAAGACCATACAAAGCACGAAAAAGTTGATTATGAAATTGAAAGGTTGAATTGATTAATGAGGAACTGAGATGCAGTAGTAAGTAAAAGCCGCAAAGTGAAAAGGCGGCTTCAAGCAAAAAACTCCGAGTAATGCGGTGAGGTTAAATGAAATAATTCCAATGACTTCCGTGTGGTTGCGCCGATTTCGCCGTCATTCAAGTTAAACGTGAGATAAATGGCATCCAGGACTGTGTCTAGAAGCTCTGCTCAGAGTCTTCTAAACTGCTACGGGCCTTGGCAGCCTCATATGCTCTAGCGCTGCCCTTGCAGTGCTTGACGATCCAAGGATGCCTCTCGACCTCCTCAAGCGAAATACGCTTCTCAGGGTCGAGAACCAACAACCTCTTGATTAGATTGCGTGCCTCTGAGCTAATAAAGCTGGGCACTGTGTACTCTGCCCTTGCAATTTTGCGCTGTGTCATGACCATTGTGTCCTCAAAGGGCGCCTCACCAACCAGGAACTCGTACGTCAGCACACCCAAACTCCACAGGTCAACCTTGTCAGTGTAGGAGACGTCCCTGCCGCCGCCGCGAAGCATCTCTGGAGGAAGATAGTCTGGAGTTCCGCATACGGTTTGGCGACGGTTGTTGGGCGCGTGGACCGCCCACCCAAAGTCGGACATCTTGATCTCGCCGTGAATGCCAACAAGGATGTTCTCCGGCTTGATGTCACGGTGCATGATGTTCTTCTTGTGCAGGTACTTGAGCGCGGCCGCTGCCTGGGCAATGTACTGTGCAGCCTTCCACTCAGGGAAGCGCTCTTCCTTGCGCAAGTGCTTGTACAGCTCTCCCTTTCCGGCAAACTCGAGAATGAGGAAGATACGCTTGGCATCATGAAAATGACCATACAGCTTGAGGATGTTGGGGTGGTGGAGGTTTGATTGGATCTCAATCTCGCGCCTCACTAGCTTCTCGGCCTTGCCCTGCTGGAGCTCGGCCTTGTGCAAGACCTTGAGAGCACAAACAAAGCCCGAGGCGCGTTCCTTAGCAAGGTAAACACAGCCAAACTTGCCCTTTCCGAGAGGCTTGCCAATCTCGAACATGCCTAGGTGCCATTGTTTGGGAGTCGCAGGGTTCGATGGGATACTGTAGACGGCCGATTCGGTAAGGGTACGGCGGTGTCCTGCGCTGTGCTCCGAGGCTCGGCTGGCGTTCGCGGCCAGGTTGATCTTTGCAATGTTTGCAGTTTTTGCATTTTGCGTCGCGATCTTTTGGAGAGGAATCTGGTGAGGCAGCTTCATGCGGTTGGCTGCTGATTGTGAGGCCGACAGACCAGCTGCCGATGGCTTTGATACTGTCAGAAACGCTGCAACGAGACCGAGATTGTATGCACACATACCTTGCTTGCCTTCTGGTAAGCCGCGTTGGAGGTGGCGTGCTCGTCATTCTCGTCGTGAATGGTAGTGCGCTCAAAGGCGGCTTCAAGCTTGGCCACGTCCGCCATTGTTGGTACTGGTATTGCTGCTGGTGCAAGCGGTAGCGACAGAAGACAGGCAAGGAGAGAGTAAGTTGCTTCGCTCGAAGTGTGGTTATCGAGTGGAGAACGGGAGCGGTGGAGGATGGATGGTTTTCAAACCCCCGGGGACGCCAGCACGGCCTGCTCGTTGTCAAACAAGTGGGTTTCAGTGGTTGCTATGGGTGACGACGGCTAGCCCGTCAAGGAGTCAGGGCGTCGGGGCATCGGGGCTTCGGATCGCGCCCCACCCTCGACTTGCCTGTCCCCCCGCCATCGAGGACATTGCACATGCCATGACCAGATTATTCTTTGCTAACGGTTAATTCGACATCGTCGCGTAAATTGCACCATCATGGCATCGCTGAACGGCGCCCCTGCAGACACTGTGGCGCCTGGCCACGCCGACACCAGCATTACCAAGGAGGGCTTCAAGATCACGACGCGCAAACTACCAATCCTCAAGGCCGGCCCCATTGAGGACATGACCAAGAAGCTGGGAATCGCGCCGCCAGAAATGATATTCGGAGACAACATGGTACGCATAGACCATGCGCAGAGCGGCTGGTTCATTGAGTTCAACGCCTTCGATGCGCTCGATCGGGTTGACAAGACGGGCGACAACATGTTCAAGGTCGCATACTCCAAGGAGTGGCAACAGAACCGGTGAGGGCGACATGTCTATCATACAGGCTGCGCTGCTAATGTCCGCCAGGCAGAAGCAGTTCGAGGACATCAAAGAGGTGGTGAAACCTTTCGACTGGTCCTACAGCACCGACTACAAGGGCACCACCGCCTCCACGCCCGCGTTTGAACCCACCGAGACACCAATACCCCTCGCTCTTCTCAAACGCCCTGATCCCATCCACTTCTTCGATGAGCTGGTGCTCTATGAAGATGAGCTCGCAGACAATGGCATTGCCATGCTCTCCTGCAAAGTGCGCGTTATGCCACAACGATTGCTCTTGCTCGTGCGCTTCTTCATGCGTCTCGACGACGTAGTCTTCAGGATCCGAGATACGAGGATATTTATCGAGTTCGCAGATAGGGTCATCTTGAGGGAGTATACGGCGCGAGAAGAGAAATACGAGGAGGTCCGGAAGAAACTAGCAGGCAGGAAGGAAGACGTTCTTGCCATCATGAGGGACCCGAACCGGTTGGCCGAACATATACCTATCGTCGAGCATACGTTAGAGGGCTTGCAACTGCAATGAGCCGCAGTGTGCGGTCGGCACAAAGGTACAACATGTGGCTCAGTTGTGGACGGCAAGGATATAACGGCGGCACACGCCTGTCCAAGCCTCCAGTTGGTAAGCTAAATTTATCCTTCATAGGCTACTTGTCAGGAACAGACCCACGGACCATATGATCCTTGGGCTAACCATGCAAGCAAGTGCCTGTGCCTTACGTTGCGAATTCGGGATACCCAATGGGACCTGACAGGGTAGCCATGCGTACAATGGCAAAGCCGCGCGTACCTAATTCGCTCCAGGAATTTGCTGACCAGGTGTGACTTTGTTGAGATATGCAGAATCGGACAGAGCAGATAAGAGAATCTTTACAATACACAGCCAAGCTCGTGCGCATGTTAACTGTGCCCTCATTTTCACACAACTCAACCTGCAACACCGAAATACCATTGTAACTAACAAAATCAAACGCTGGGCCGCTGTGTAGAGCGAACCTGAAGGTACTTGCATCGCACTACGGCCTGGTTTATCGTTACACAAAGTAACAAACTATTGGCATGTGAAAAGTCGATACGCGATTTGGGTCATTTGGTTCATTCTAGCCATGCTGTTATTGATATGGCACGAAATTAAACACGTCAAAAAGGCCACGAGAAACAGGGCATGATCGGAGCTTGATAGTCTGCCGAAGGCCCGCCTTTTCGTCCGAATGGCTCAGAATCACTAGTAGCCGCAGGCGCACAGCCCTTTTGTAAAACGATGCGGCGAAAATGCGTCACAGCCATAAGCAGATACGAAACAGATAATGCCGATGGACAAAGAAACGACGGAGCCTCGGAGCCTCGGAGCTAGACCCTAGTAGCCTGGGATAACAGAAAAGGGCCCGGTAGCGAGGAACGTGGCGCGTGCCGAAAGACCCGAGCGAGGATTTCGTCCGGAAATGCTGTAGTGCATTGTCGATCAAATGCGAGTGTCTCTGGACAAACCGTTGGGACCAAACAACGTCGATGGTTCCTTTTCTTTTGCTGGTTGCGACTGTACATCTCTGAAAATATAATTGGATCTTGCAATGAACCAACAGCGCGATGATGCGCTTTGATTAGCTTTGATTAGCTTGTGAATCGCATCATGTTGCCAAAAACATTCCATTCAGCTGTATCCTCCGCTTCAGCACTTCTGACGTATCCAATGTACGTCATGTTCGAGATCGACCGGACGAATCTTGGCGACCCATTTATTTTGAGGCTAGCTGAGTCTAGACAACAATGTGTTGATGCTGATAGGAATGTGATGGATGGTAAATGTGCTCAGCCCACCAGCGTAAGCTGGCTTCAACTGCAGGTTCCGGGTCAGGGCATTGGCCGGCTTTTGTCCACACCTCCATGTCTGACGTGCTGTTGCAGATGCAATCAGCGCGGGGACGACAAAATTCCGCTACCCGAGAAACTATGATCACATAGGTCCGAAGAGTAGCCAACGAGATAATATATACACTGTTTTCCGTGCTGCGGAGAAAATGCTATGAGTATCTGATCTCCTACACTTGTCGAGAGAGCCATCGCAACACAGAATGTCTGCCAACTTCAACGGCGAGGCTTCGATATCAAACATGTCAGAGTCACTTGAACCGCAATCAGACAACACAAAATCCGCTGAAGCTTATACGCCTCTACACGAAATCCACGCTACCCTATCTTCACACTCTCAATTTCAGAATTCGCCGACAGAAACCAGCCTGTTTTCGTCTGGCCATATACCACAGCAACATGAAAGCTCATCTCAGTCCCACGAAGAAGAGGCTGTGCCACTTGAAAAGGTGGACACTTCCGCTTCTTCGCTCTCTTCACATACACGATATGGACGCAGCAAATCACCAAAGAGAATGAAGAGGACGGGAACATCGTCATCCGATGGCGCAGCCTCGGTCACTCTGCAGCGTCGGGTCACCAGATCGGAGATTGACAACGAAGGGAGACGGGAACTCGTACGCCTGTTTTCAACAGTGTCTCCAGCAATCACACGGCGGATGAGTATTGCAGCCCCAGGAGATCCAGAAGTAGACCCCAGCAACGAGGCTTTCGATTTGAGCAAATTTTTGAAACTATTTCGGCACCAGCTCGAGGACGAAGGAAATGAGATGAAAAAGGTCAGCGTTGTGTTCAAGAACCTGAATGTTTTCGGCTCTGGAAAAGCTCTGCAGCTCCAAAGCACTGTGGCAGACATGTTCATGGCCCCTTTCCGAGCTAAAGAATACTTTGGAAAGACCCAACGCAAGCAAATCCTGCACTCGTTTGACGGCATAATCCAAGCCGGAGAGCTCTGTGTCGTCCTTGGTCGACCTGGCTCGGGCTGCTCTACACTACTGAAAGCTCTCACTGGCGAGCTCCACGGTCTCGATACGGATGATTCCGTTATTCACTACAACGGCGTTCCCCAGCATCGCATGCGCAAAGAGTTCAAGGGTGAGACTGTATACAACCAAGAAGTCGACAAACATTTTCCTCACTTGACCGTCGGCCAGACGCTCGAGTTTGCTGCAGCAGTCCGAACACCGTCAAGCCGTCCTGGCGGAACGAGCCGCGATGAATTCTCCCAATTCGTCACCAAAGTCGTCATGGCTGTTCTCGGGCTCTCACATACATACAACACCAAAGTTGGAGATGACTTTGTGCGCGGTGTCTCTGGCGGCGAGCGCAAGCGTGTCTCGGTTGCTGAGATGATGTTGGCTGGGGCTCCTTTTGCTGCATGGGACAATTCAACCCGTGGTCTCGACTCGGCTACAGCACTGAAGTTCGTCGACGCCTTGAGAATTGGTTGCGATATGGCCGGAGGTGCAGCTGCAGTCGCCATCTACCAGGCAAGCCAAAGCGTATACGACCGCTTCGACAAGGCTGCCGTCCTTTATGAAGGACGTCAGATATATTTCGGCCCTGCAGATAAGGCCAGAAGTTTCTTCGAACGCCAGGGATGGTGAGTACAATTTGGTGTACAACTCTGACAACGTATTGACATGTTCTAGGTACTGCCCACCTCGACAAACCACGGGAGATTTTCTCACAGCCGTCACTAACCCGCAAGAGCGAAAGCCTAGAGAGGGCATGGAGAAGAAGGTTCCTCGTACTCCAGAGGAGTTTGAGAAGTACTGGCGCGACTCTCCAGAGTACCAGGCTGTGCTCGAAGAGATTGCTGATTTTGAAGAGGAAAATCCGATCAACGAGCAGGCTACTCTTGAACACCTTCGCCAACAGAAGAATCACATGCAGGTTCGTGCGCCAGCTCTTCGTTTTTAACTCCGCGTTATACTAAATTAATATATAGGGCAAGCACGCTCGTCCAAAGTCACCATATCTCATCAGCGTTCCCCTCCAGGTCAAGCTCAACACACGACGAGCTTACCAGCGCATCTGGGGTGACATCGCTTCAACTGCTACACAAGCCGGTCTCAACATCATTATGGCTCTCATCGTCGGTTCCATCTTTTACGGCCACTCAAAAGGCACGTCCTCGTTTCAAGGCCGTGGGGCTGTTATTTTCCTCGCTATCCTGTTCAACGCCCTGACGTCGATTGGTGAAATTTCTGGCCTGTACGCACAACGTCCTATTGTCGAGAAACACCATTCCTATGCCTTCTACCATCCGTCCACCGAGGCCATAGCAGGAATCGTCGCCGATATACCAGTCAAGTTCGTTCAAGCTGTGGTTTTTAACATTATCATTTACTTCCTGGCTCAACTGCGGGCCACCGCTGGCCAATTCTTCCTGTTCTTCATTGTCACATACATATCCACCCTTGTTATGGCTGCGATTTTCCGGACAACTGCTGCAGTCACCAAGACAGCATCGCAAGCCATGGCGGGTGCTGGTGTGCTCGTGTTGATGCTCGTCATCTATACTGGTTTCGTCATACGTATCCCGCAGATGCACGACTGGTTTGGCTGGATCAGATGGATCAATCCAATCTTCTACGCCTTCGAGATCCTGCTCGCCAACGAATTTCACGGCGTAGATTTTCCATGCGATTCGATAGTCCCCTCAGGACCTGGCTACACGCCCAGTGGCAACAACTTCATGTGCAACATAGAAGGCGCAGTGGCTGGAGAGACCTTTGTCAACGGCGACCGGTTCATTCAAGTGGCATACTCGTACTCTTGGAGTCATGCGTGGCGCAACTTTGGTATTCTTTGTGGATTCTTGATCTTTTTCATGGCTACGTACTTTGTTGCTGTCGAGATCAACTCTTCCACAACGAGCACTGCTGAGCAACTGGTCTTCCGTCGCGGACATGTCCCCGCTCACTTGCAAGCTGATGGAAAGCAGACAGACATAGAATCTGGTGAGGTTAAGCAGGAAAAGGAAGAAGGTGCTGGTGATGTCAGCGCTATCGAGGAGCAGAAGGGCATCTTCACATGGCGAGATGTCGTCTACGACATTGAGATCAAGGGTGAACCTCGGCGTCTTCTGGACCATGTTTCTGGATATGTCAAACCTGGTACTATGACTGCACTCATGGGCGTATCTGGAGCTGGAAAGACAACACTTCTTGATGCTCTCGCCCAACGCACAACCATGGGCGTTATCACTGGCGACATGCTTGTCAACGGCAAGCCGCTTGATCCTGCATTCCAGCGCTCCACAGGCTATGTTCAACAACAGTAGGTCTTGATGTCTGAAATTTCTGTTCAGAACACTAACTGGGTCAGGGATCTCCATCTCGAAACCTCCACTGTCCGCGAGGCATTGCAGTTCTCTGCTATGCTCCGACAGCCGAAGTCTGTTAGCAAGAAGGAAAAGTTCGAATACGTTGAAGAAGTTATCAAGATGCTCAACATGTCTGACTTTGCTGAGGCTGTGGTCGGTATCCCCGGTGAGGGTCTTAATGTTGAGCAGCGTAAGCTGTTGACTATCGGTGTTGAACTTGCGGCGAAACCGAAACTTCTTCTTTTCCTCGACGAGCCTACGTCCGGTCTTGATTCCCAGGTTAGTGGCACTCACTTACAAGAAGCCCATGAAATGAGGCCGAACATGAACTGACAAATGTACAGAGTTCATGGTCCATTATTGCTTTCCTTCGTAAACTCAGTTCGGCGGGCCAAGCAATCCTCTGCACGATTCACCAGCCCAGTGCCATCCTGTTCCAAGAATTCGATCGACTCCTTTTCCTCGCACGTGGAGGCAAGACGGTGTACTTTGGCGAGCTTGGCAACAACTCGCGGACTCTCCTCGACTACTTTGAGCAGAACGGCGCACGAAAATGCGGCGAAGACGAGAATCCAGCCGAGTACATGCTAGAAATTGTCAACGCGGGCAAGAATGACAACGGCAAAGACTGGTTCGATGTGTGGAAGCAGAGCAACGAAGCACAGGAGGTCCAAAGGCAGATTGATGAACTGCATGAAGTAAGCAGGAGCAACAACCTCGACATTGCTCGCGAAACTGGTGGAGGCGAGTTCGCCATGCCATTGATTTCACAGATTCGCGAGTGCACATACCGAGCCTTCCAACAGTACTGGCGCATGCCTAGTTACGTTGTAGCAAAGTTCGGACTCTGTGCTGTTGCAGGACTCTTCATCGGCTTCTCCTTCTACCGTGCCAACACGACCAAAGCAGGCATGCAAACCATCATATTCAGTACCTTTATGATTACCACCATCTTTTCGTCGCTTGTACAGCAGATTCAGCCTCTTTTCATCACCCAACGCTCCCTCTATGAGTCACGCGAGAAGCCGTCCAAGGCGTACAGCTGGAGCGCTTTCATGGCCGCCAACATGATAGTCGAGATACCGTACGGCATCGTCGCGGGCATCATCACCTACGCCTGCTTCTACTACCCTGTCGTCGGTGCCAGCCAATCTGGCGAACGACAAGCTCTCGTTATGCTTTTCTGCGTCCAGCTCCTCATCTACACCTCGACTTTCGCCAACATGACCATCGCCGCTCTGCCCAACGCCGAAACAGCTTCCGGCCTCGTCTCGCTGCTTACCATCATGAGCATTCTCTTCAACGGCGTCATGCAGCCACCCAGCCTCCTCCCAAAATTCTGGATCTTCATGTACCGTGTCAGTCCCTTCACCTACTGGATCGGCGGCATGGTAAGTACCATGTCTGCCGGCCGCAGCGTCGTCTGCAGTCCCTCCGAAGTCCTCACTTTCGACCCGCCATCGGGCCAAACTTGCGCCGCGTACCTCGACGCCTACGCCACTGCCAATGGCGGCACGATTCAGAACCCAAGTGCAACGACAGACTGTCGGTACTGTACGCTAAGTAACACAGACCAGTTTCTGGCTAGTTCCAAGATTTATTATAGCGAGAGGTGGAGGAATTTCGGCATCATATTTGCGTATATTTTGTTTAATGTCGCCGTGGCGGTGCTTTCGTATTATCTCTTTAGGGTGGCGAAGTTTGGTAGCTTCAAGGCTGCGATTAGTAAGAGGTCAGGGGCGAAGAAGGCGAAGGCTGTGGCGGAGAAGACCGCGGGACAAGGGGCTCATCCCGGAGAGAGAAGTGGACGCAACGATGCTGGTGTGGTTTAATATCTCTCATGTTTATTCAGCAGAGTCTTTTTCCAAGATTCTAGGGAGTGTTTAATATTGCATTTTGGGCGCAGTTGGGAAATTTCTTTCTTTTTTCCAAGTACTTGGGCAGTTAAACTTTGTAATAAGGTTATTTGTAGTTACTTAATTAGTTATTATTATATTGTTGCTTTTCAACCCGCTACTTGACGATTTCCTTTCCACTCCAGACCCTAGCAGCATATAAACTTTCTTCTCTCTCGGGTTCCTAGGTTCCCCCCGTCTAGTCCCCTAAAATTTCCAAGATCCATCGCACCGGTACAGCATCGGTCCCAAACTTCCATCCTTCGGTATTTCGAGTGACGTTTTGGTTTTTCTGATTGGGATCTGCTTCTCTGCTAATTTCGGGATTTTTTTTTCTCGGCCTCTAGGCTTGAAAGTAGTGAGTTAGTAGAATGAAATAGGTTAGACAAGATGAATCGCGTCGTTTTGGCCCGGCTCGTCACGTTAGCGTAGTGTGACGATGAAAATTTATGATTGACAGTCGCAACGAGAAGGTTGGTCGGACAGACGAGGACATGTGAAGGCTGGTGAAGTGGGGACAGAGGGCGAGTCGGATGTAAGTCGGGTGATCAAAGCCCGATCGGCCATGGATTGGGCCAAGAACGTGCAAGATTGTGGGGAAAATTATGGGGATAGTGCAAGCATTTCCGTTGGGTTCATACTATGTAGTATGCCTAGGCTTCCGGCACTTGCGTTGTCGGGAGTCAGGGTCGAGTAGCAGCAACGGGATCTAGTTTACCTAGCTGCATTGGGTTGAGCGTTGCCGACGCTCGAATCAAGGAACTGAAATGTCTAGATAGCATGCCTATTCAGGAAGATATAACAGCCGTACTGCAATGATTCGGAACCGGCGTATACCCGATGGCTAGACCCGTTTTCTGCCCGAACATTGGCAACCTTCAGGGCCCAGCATAACTCTTCGCTCGACACGGGCTCATTTGCTAGCAATACGTAGTAGGCAAGTGAAGCATCATCTCGGTCAGTGCCTATTACCGCATTATTTCCCGATCCGATCTCCGAGGAAGAGCCTCATTGATGTGCGGCTATCGCGTGAATGGGGTTTGTTTCTCTAGTGGAACGGATATAACGTTGCTCAGTGCCATCGGATAAGAGCAACGCCTTGTTTAACGGGATGCCAAGTCCTGTACAACAGTCGATGCGGCAGTTTCTATCAAGTTCTTTGAATACCAAGACACAATAACTACAGGTGTATATGCCTCATGCCTCGTATTTGAAGCGCCTAGAGCATGTCGGCAGCAACTATGCGCCTTGTCGTTGTCCAGAGTTCCGATGAGATGTTTTTTTCTTGACGTAGGAGTGTGAAGCAACACTTGACCTGACGATCCTAACTGCATTAATGGCTCAACCTCGGACCACGCCATGTTTATTGCGGGGAAACCAGGTCCAGTAGGGGAATTGTGTGGAGCACGACAACCGATCCCCATGTGACAAGAGATGGAAACTGGGGGTGTTACCAGGGTGAGTTTCCCATAATGGCTTAGCGCATACCAAAAGCGCGTAACGCTTCCCGACGCTTGCATAGATTCTTGCAAAAACTTCTACTCCCCTGCAGGCCTCGTGACGACGACACCTATTCGTCGGGACATTTACTCGGCTCGACGAGCATCGTTTTCTTGCCCCGCTCCACTCCACGCCGGTGGATGAAGAGCTGGGGCCCTGCGTGGACAGCTTGCACTGTCAAGAGACACAAACTCCTCCGAACACATGAGTCGTTACGAAGAGGCCCAACTTTGACAGTCTCCGGGAGTTTCTTGTAAGGAACAGCCGTCTCTCGGTTGTGGAAATAAGCTTCTGACGAGGCTGCAACAAGCTTCCGATAAGATACAACCGCCCTCCAGTGCCACTGTATCAGAAGTCATGTATATCGAAGAAAACTAGTAGTTGAAAAACTAGCAGATTCTGCTCCTCGGAGGCGGTCTGCCCAAATCACGGCAGTGACGCGGTGCAAACCCGCTGGTCGGACCGAGTCATTCACTCCGCTGTCACCATCCCCGCAAATCTGTACGAGTCGTCACGATCCTTTGCACTCCGACTCTTCACGGGCAGTCCCCACATCCATTTGCCGAAGCGCGTACTACACCTGTCGAACCGCCATCTTGGCAGACGCCTCCCGGTCTTTGCATGACGTCGTTATTGGCAATAGCACCATCAACCAGGCATGGAGCAAGCCTGCGGAGACTCCACAAACTGCGCGGCTAAACTTCGGTCCTCAACGATGTTGCATCGTCGGTCTCTGGATATGGTAGTCCCGGCTATGAGATGTTGGCTACTAGGCGGGCGAATTTGGTCCGGCAAGTAAACATCATGGTAGTATATAAGTACCTCGACTCTACGACAGTGGCCGATATTCAGGCTTTCGATTCCGCTTCGACTACCCAGAATCATGGCTCCTTCTGTCCTCTCTGCAGTGCTCTCGGGCTCTGCCCTCTTGGCTGCTGTCAATGCCCAAAACTTCGAGGGTAGTGGTCGAGGTGAAGATGCGTTTGAATACATCCAACCGCTCAACACCACCATTCTGACCGAGTATGGTTCCTCGCCGCCTGTATACCCTTCACGTAAGTTATATTTAGCACCATAACTTGCTTTCGGAACATGTCTAATATCTGGTGTAGCAAAGGCTACTGGTGTTGGTGGCTGGGAAATGGGTCTCGAAAAGGCGAAAGCTTTCGTGGCTCAACTTACTCTAGAAGAGAAGGCCGATATGGTCACTGGCCAGGCCGGTCCTTGCGTTGGCAACATTGTTGCCATTCCCCGCCTAGGATTTCCCGGTCTTTGCCTTCAGGATGGTCCTCTTGCCATCCGTGTGGCCGACTATGCAAGCGTCTTCTCCGCTGGTGTGTCTGCTGGTGCCACATGGGACAAGGACCTCATGTATGAGCGTGGCTACGCCATGGCCGAAGAGTTCAGGGCAAAGGGTGCTCAAATTATGCTGGGTCCTGTCGCAGGCCCTCTTGGACGCTCCGGCTATGCAGGCCGTAACTGGGAGGGCTTTTCCTCAGATCCATACCTCAGTGGTGTAGCCATGGAGAAGACTATCTTGGCCGCCCAAGACGCGGGTGTGCAAGCTTGTGCTAAGCACTGGGTTGGCAACGAGCAGGAGATTATGCGTAACCCTACCTACAGGACAGACGACAACACCGAGCAGAAGCAAGCAGCTCTGTCGTCTAACATTGATGACCGCACTATGCACGAGCTCTACATGTGGCCATTCGCCAATGCCGTCAAGGCTCGCGCTGCCAGCTTCATGTGCTCGTACCAGAGGATCAACGGATCTTACGGATGCCAGAACTCTGCTTCACAAAACGGTCTGCTCAAGACTGAGCTTGGCTTCCAAGGATACATCATGTCTGATTGGGGTGCGACCCACTCTGGCGTGGCCTCCATTGAGGCCGGTCTCGACATGAACATGCCTGGTGGACTTGGTGCCTACGGTCTCAACTTTGGCGTCCCATCTTACTTTGGTGGCAACATTACTCTTGCCGTCAACAATGGCACTGTCAACGAGTCCCGCATCGATGATATGGTCATCCGTATCATGACTCCCTACTTCCAGCTCGGCCAGGACAAGGACTTTCCTTCCACTGACCCTTCGACTGCTGATCTCAACACTTTCTCCCCCAGGAAGACTTGGACCCGCGAGTTCAACCTCACTGGCGAAAGGAGCCGCGATGTCCGTGGCAACCACGCTGAGCTCATCCGCAGGCATGGTGCCGCTGGTAGCGTCTTGCTGAAGAACGCTGATGGTGCTCTTCCTCTCAAGGCTCCCCGCAACGTCGCTGTCTTTGGCAACGGTGCTGGAGACCCAGTTCGCAGCTCTGTCCTTAACCAGCAGAACTACGAGTACGGCGCCATCTTTGCTGGTGGTGGCTCAGGTACTGGCCAGTTTACCTACATGGTCTCTCCTCTCTCTGCTATTCAGCAGCGTGTGAAGCAGGATCGTGGCATCGTCCAATACTTCTTGAACAACACTCACATTATCAACAACAACGTTAGCACTCTGGTCATCCCACGCGATGTACCTGATGTCTGCATTGTCATGCTCAAGACATGGGCCGAGGAGGGTGATGACCGCGCTCACCTGGGATCCGACTGGGATGGCGACAAAGTTGTCGAGTCTGTTGCATCCTTCTGCAACAACACTGTCGTAGTTACCCACTCTTCCGGTGTCAACACCCTGCCATGGACTAACCACCCCAACGTTACCGCCGTCCTTGCCGCCCACTTCCCTGGTGAAGAGTCCGGAAACTCTCTCGTCGACATCCTCTACGGTGACGTCAATCCCTCCGGCCATCTCCCCTACACCATCGCCATGAATGGCAGTGACTGGAACGCACCCCCAACCACCGGAATCCAAACCGACGGCTTCAACGACTGGCAGAGTTGGTTCGACGAGAAGCTCGAGATTGACTACCGCTACTTCGACATGCACAACATTTCCGTCCGCTACGAATTCGGTTTCGGTCTCTCCTACACCACCTTCTCCATCTCCGACATCAAGTCGTCTCCTCTCGAGCACAACATCACCTCCATGCCCGAGGACCTTCCCATCCAGCCCGGCGGCAACCCCGCCCTCTGGGAATCCATCTACAACGTCACCGTCTCCGTCGCCAACACGGGTGACGTTGCCGGCGCCGTTGTGCCCCAGCTCTATGTCGGTCTGCCTTCTTCCGCCCCCGCCGGCACCCCTGTGCGCCAGCTCCGCGGCTTCGAGAAGGTTTACCTTGAGAAGGGCGAGTCTCAGAGCGTCAGCTTCGAGCTGCACCGCCGTGACCTGAGCTACTGGGATGTTGTCAGCCAGCAGTGGGTTATCCCTGAGGGCGAGTTCAACATCTGGGTTGGTCTCAGCAGCAGGGATTTGAAGGTTCATGATAGCTTTACTGTTGTTGGACAGTAAAGTAAAAAGAACAAAAAGCTTCATGTGATTATGAGTATATATAACTAGATATGAACAGAATAGTTAATTTCTATTTTTTCTATTTTTTCAAAAAAACTGAGATGCAACTGGTGTGCTTGATGTTTTGGGATGTGTGTGTGATTCCTCGGTGTTCAACATGGTTTTGTTGTCTGGGTGCTTACTAATTGCAGGAATGAAGTTAGGTGACTTCATGTGAAGAGGGATTCACAGTTAGCCTATTGATAACAATACTGGTGAAATTGCCCCTGAAGATCGCAGCGTCGACTTTACTCCAGAAAGCAAGCAAGACGAAGCGAAGCAAAGGGATGAGACAATGAAACCAGTCCTCTGCTTATCCAAAAAAAAGGGAGTTGAATCTGCACAAAAGACCAGTTCCCAACCATGCTAACTACATATATTTTTTATCTATTTTAAACCCTCAGGTACAAAACTACAATAAGAACCGGGTATCATTGCGCCTCCTTCGTACGTGCAAACTCCATCCAACCAATTCATTTTTCTTTGTTGTTCTTTCATGTAACACCTGCACTGTAATTCGCCCTCAGCAAACACGTCCTAAACTCAACGAATCATACGGAAAGGGTGGCCCTCTGTACTAAACACCCAGCTATCCAGACTCGCGACTTGGACATCGGCAAACGTAAGCCAGAGATACTTGAGCGTTTCGGCAGCCCAGAAGCTCTCTTGCATATCGATCCATTTGGCCTTTCCTTCTGCCTGCGTATCGTACACATCTTTTAACTGGGCGTATCCAAACGGCGCCTTGCAATGTTTTTCTAACGCGGAAAAAGCATCCCATGCCCAGTCACGGTAGCGTTGTTCTCCTGTGATGCGCCAAGCGTAGAAGACGCTTTCGACGTACTCTGGGCGGCCCTTGTACGATGGATCACGTGCCCAGATCCCACTGTCCAGAGCTTCCCTCTTCTGGCGCGCATTTTCTGGGGCGAAGAGCGGCTTATCGTAGCCGAATTTGGGGATCCAGGACCATAATTCTGGGCCAATCTTTGTAGGGGTCGAGGCGTACGTGTGGTGGCAACCTTCGAGGAGCGCCAGGGCAAAAGTACGTAGGTAGGGTTGGTCGTAGAATTTGGAGCCGAGAAGAATAGTGCCTGGCGCAAAGCAAGCAAGATGTCCTTGCAGGTTTTCGAACTGCTCGTCATCTTGACGACCAATGTACAGATGCTGCATCCAGTGTCCAGACGAAGGCGCGGAGCGGGAGCTGAGGTGTTTGCGGAGAGAGTATGCTGCTCGCATGAAGCGTTCCTTGTACTTTGGGATATGAGGATCTGAGAGTGGGGCCAATATTGTCATTTTTACCAGATACTCGTAGTAGGAATCGTGTCCAGCATCCCAGTGTCTTTGGCGGCGAACAGGCTCTCCTGTCATGATATCAAGAGGCGCATCTACCATTCCCGACCACGGCGTCTTCCAATTCGACCACACCAGAGGCGCCCAAGCTCTTGTGGAATTTTGGGTGTAGACACCGTCACCAGTCAGCCTTGTTAGGACGCGGTTTTCCAAGATGGAAGAGCCGGCACGTGCAGGTCCAACTGCAGGATGCTCGTACTCACGCTGACTAGGGTCGTCATGTAGAGTGAAAGAAGGATCCGGCTCGCCTCGTTCTGTGGCGAAGTCTACACGGGGCCACGGCAAGCCCGTGGGTGTGTCGTATGCAGGTGCCAGCTTACCTGCCAAGGTGACAGCTTGCTCAAGTAGAGCATCACGCGCCTCTCTCGTCAGTACATCTTCTGGTATCATTCCGACATCATAAAGGTCCACGACAGAGAGTATTCCGCCCAAATAGCGGATTGTAGTCTCGAACGGGTCGACCAGGTCCTCTGTTTGGGTGAAGTTGATAGCCACCATGTGTTCCAACGAAAACGCCAGCTCATCCCACAAGCCCATGAGAGCCAATGTACTTGCCGAGTCTACGATGAAAGCGCCCCAGCCATTCCTCGACGAAGAATTGCCTCCTGACACCGGCAAGATGTCATCACAACCCCAAGCGTGGTCCCTATACTTGGAGAAGGTATATTTCATAGCATCGCGCACGCTCTTGGCCCGCGGCTCGTCCGCCTTGCCTGTGCCGTTCCAGTTGGCATATTGTATGTGCGCGCCAGCCTGTGTCGTGCCTTGACCGCGAAAAGCTGGGTTCTGGAACTCCTTGAAGAGCAGGTAGAGGGTGATGACGATGATGGCGGCGAGGAGCTTGAACGACGATTCGGGATTCCGTTCAAACTTGGACTTGCCCCAGCGGCGGAAGCCGGGCATGTTTGGAGAATAGTGGAAGCCGTATGTTGCTGGCGGGGGCCTCAGGAAGCGGGTGGTAATAGCACACACATCTGTCCTCAATGTGCGGAGATGGTGTGGAACTGCGGAAGTCGACGTTGGCGTTCCAATGCTATCATGTCATGACCTGCCAGTGTCGATAAGCTATGCGATGTTGTTGTAAGACTCAGAGAGTCAGCTGGAACCATGTATTGTCGAGGCCATTGTGTGAAACGATGCTGCTACCAGCACTTGGCCTGGGCTTGGCATTTGCGAATCATCTGCATCGTCATCCAAACTTTGGGATGTCACTGCAATCTCAACTTCACTAACGCCCAACATGGTTGTCTGGCGGTATGAAAACTTCTTGGCCCGATCCATTGAGGCCTGTTCGTTTACTGACTATTACTTAGATGGTTCAAGAGCATACAACCCAAAACGCGCATGGTTATTGGTGTGTGTGTCATGGCCTATGCAGGTGCTGGGATGTATCTTTCCGATGTGGCTGAAGAGAAACTCGGCTTTACCCCGACAGAAAAAGACAAGGAGGAATTGCGCCAGGCCTTGCCCAAGATGAGGGTGGTCGAGAAGCGGAACACATGAATGGTTCGATCTTTACTCACATTCCGCGAACTCACGTGATTATAATTCTCTGGTTGGGAACACTGAGTATGTTTTAACCTGGCTCGAGTACATACCAGATGACCCAGGTCTAACGATTCCCTAGTATTGGTCGAATCGTCTCTTCCTGGAGGTCTTTATTTGCGCCGCTGGGTACCTTCAATGTAGACACGGAGAGCGCAGGGCAACTGCAGGCGGGCTCATACACACGTTTAGGAAGAGAGTAAAACCCCATCATGAAAAAAAGATAAACCGCAAACTCGACTAAATTTAAACTATACCCAACAATTGCATCCAAGTTTAGCCGCAAGCCTCACAAACACTGACTGTAAAACTCCCCACTAGCCACACACTTCGACCCACTCACACAAGTCGTACACCCCGTAAACCCTTTGCCTCCACACTGCGCCCACTTCTGCGCCTCACAGGCGGCCGGAGCAGACGTTGCAGGCACAGGAACCGTACTCGTCACCATTGTTGTAGGTGTCGACGTAGGCGACGGTTCTGGTGCTGGCGTGTTGCCATTACCCGTTCCGTCCCACACTGGAGGACCCGGAATAGGATACGTCGTTGCTACCTTGGCGGCAGCAGAGTCAATGTTGAAGGCGATGCCCGGTTCGGTTCCGGCGTATGCGCCGGGAAAGGAGACGAGGTACGAGGAAGGTGGTGAGGCGGTACCACTACCTGTGACGGTGAATTGGGCACATTCGGGATAAACTGGATGTGGTTAGTTTGATGGGCTATCTTTTTTTTTGTTGCTATTGTTGCATGCTGGGATGTGGAGGGGAAGTACATTGTGGGTTGTTTGCTTGATGCACTGCAATCAGCTCGTGTCTGATTAGATATTCGCCGGCTGCTAATGTAGCTGGAATGGTGATTGTGGCATAGAGAGTGTCGAGGATGGCGTCTCCGGCCCAGATACCGGCGTTTTGAGTGCCGGAGATGAGGCCTTGTTCAAATATCTTGACTGCATTGGAGAGATCAACAACATGCTTATTAAAACAGAGTGCAGGTCTGCTTACACCAGACTTTGCCGGATCCGTCCCAGCTGTTGCATGAACCGGGGCACTTGGCCATGTATACCAAGAAGGATGTTGGTCTGTGAGTCCATTGTGCCCAGTGAGTCTTCAACTTTTGGCCTGCAGCAATGGTACCTGTTTGGCCGGTGCCAAGGACGCCGTTGTTGTTACACCGGATGTTCACGGTCTGGATATGAATTAGCTCCCTGATCTCTTGGATTGTAATCAAGCCTTACCGAGAGATCCTTGATAAACAAGGGGTCAAAAGATGGGTAAATTCTCTGGATGCTCTTTTGTCCAGTGGGGGAGTTGTATGGCGACCAACTGGACTTTGTCAGCTTTCGTGAACTGATGAGCCATGGGGATTAGTTCATGTACCCGGCGTATGTTGTATCGCCTACAATGTACTTGTCAACAGCTCCATGTGCGGCCACCGTCGCGAGCAGTGACGCGGCTGCTGTGAATGACAAACAAGCTTTCATTCTGGTACAAAGTGCTTAGAAAGATGTTCAGTGTCTCGAAAACTTTGTATTAAGGTAAGGTCAACAGCCGAGGATGTATCTACTATTATATCTTCCCAGTTCTCTGCATATTCTGTCGGTGTCACGCGTGGCCATGTTGTATATCATGTTTCAAGCCACCAAATGCTTGTCAAAAACAGCCATCAAGGCCCACTTCCTTATCCCGTATATTGGGCACGTCAAACCGGGCTGAGTCGCGGCCTCTGAAGGCCTCGTGTAACCATGCCAGATTGGAGAACGCCTGAATTAACTCACAACCTTCATCCAATGGTAAGATGTGGCAAAATCGCTGTTTTGGCGAGTCACGCGGGGGACGGGGTCGCTTCAAGGTAATATAAATGAATATCGCAGGGATACCAACAGCCGGAAGCTCTAATCCGCGGGAAAAACGGAAACGTCTGGTCATCTCTTCGATGCTTAATATATGAGATGTGGGTCAATTTTACGTTGAAGCGCTGTTGGCCGGGACTTCTTTGATGCTTATTCCGCTTTGAGTTATGAAGAGTGAGGCTTGGATGGTCCATAGCTATGTTGGTGTTTGAACAGTAATTGTGCCAGGACTCGAGATCAGGAAAAGCGTTCTTGGGTGTAAAACATTCTCAAAGACGCTGCTGTAATTGAGAAACTCTATTTGAATGAGGATGCAGACTCTTTGTGGACAACATCCTACGCCTCCATCGAGACTGCGCGATGACTACTTACAAAGCGATCAAGCCTAGGTGAAGTATACGTCATCTGACAAGACGATATATAGCAATCGATAGCGCGACGCAATGATGCCCAGCCGATGGTGGCTATGTGAGATGCAGGTAACTGGCGCGTGGGCGTCTGGTAAATGAAACGCTGACCCGGGTGCCAGGTCAAGTAGGAGAACGAGACATAGAAACGTCTTTCCCCCCACAGGTTACGGGTCGAAAAGTCCCATGTGCGGTTTCGCAAGTTTTATGGCTCGCCCTGGGTACAAAAATGATACGTTCCGAGTGGTTCATGCTGTATGCAGTGATGAGGACTTGTGACAAAAGTGCTGTCGAGTACACAAGGAAGACACGCAGTCACGACGAACATTGAAAATTGAAAATAACCCTTTCAAATTCTGATACTTGGTATTGTGATATGATAGAGATCTCGTGGATCGATCCTCTCTTGCTTAGCAATCATTTAGCTTTTCCAGGTGGTAGTGAGTTTGTTTGAAGATTCAGTCACCCGTCAGATAATCCCAAACTCCGATAGAAAAATAGATTGACCAAAACTTCAAGAAGTCGCAATCGAAGATCTCATGGTTAGCCAAGAGCTGAGATCGCCTGGAAAGCTTTTTTAGCCATGTGCTGAGTGACCAAGTTTTGTTCCGACAGATGCTCAGCTTAGACCATCCATGTACATTCTGTGCTAGAAGCCTAGGCGTATTTTTGGCCCTCGCGCTCCTGAAGGGTGACAAGGAGGTCATAGAAATCCTTCCTCCAGTCGACACACTCGAGATATTCCCACCAGAGACGAAGCGCAGGTTCCTCATCCATATCGGACTGCGTCGAGTTAGTATCTGTTTTCTTCATGGTCTTTGTCAATTACTTACCGCATTAAATGCATCGAGGATAGATTGCTTCTTGATCATGGCAGTCTTCATACTAGCTTCACGGTCCCACTGACGAAGCTCCTCAACATACTTGCGCACATCCTTCACCATCTTCTCTGCGAGCTTGGCCTCTTCTGCAGAATCAACAGTGGTTTCATTTCCTGCTGCAGCGAAAATATGGCCGGCGTACTCGGGCTTGCGAAAAAAGTGTTTCTTTAGGTCTTCAGTGACCCATTTGTCTCGCGCTGGTGAAGTGAGTTCTTCAGCCCAATAATTCTTGACATGGTCAGGGACCCTAGTCGCCATTGTATCATGGTCCAGCTTGTCGGACCAGCGCGTCTGCGAATAGTTGCCATAGTACATGTAGCGCTCGCCTACAAGTACAAACATTGGCACATTCTCATAAGAGCTGGTGTCATCAGCAAAGAGGTGGCCAAATTCTTCTTCCGGGGCCTTGTTGAAGAAGGCTGTAAGCTTAGCACCATGTTCGCCGGGTTCTTTGGGAAGATATGGCTCGTTCTCTGGGTCGATCTGGTAGTACGTGCGGTTCTTGAGCATGCAAGTGCCTCTGCCTTGGACGAAGCGTAGGCCTGGAGACCAGGGAATTCCTCCCAGATGGTTAGCGAGGAAATCTGGATGGAACGTAACAGTATCACTTGGAATGGGACCTGAAAACGGGGAAAGGGTTGTGAGATGATATGGCTTCCAATCCTGCTTATCCTTTAGAGAAAGGTGTTGGACCAACGGCAACTCGTCCTGAATAGCGGAGAGGGTTCCCGCGGAGCGAGGTGGAGTTGGTATTGGCGCTGGCATTAGGTACTTGGGAGTGCTGCAAAATTGTCAGCTTCAAATATATCGATGAGTATCCAAGACATACTCATCCGCGATGTGCGGCTGAAACTCCTTCTCACGCATGTTGGCAGTCGATTCCTTGGCAATACCGTTGGGGTCGTAGTTCACTGATCCAAAGGTGCCTTCTTTAAGTCTATCCAGTTCCATCCCAAACTGCTTGGCGCTTTGGAATGATGCTTCGATGCCTTCGATGCCATTAATGCCTTCTGATAGATCAGTGCCCACTCGCCAGCAACTCTTGTTCATTTGGTCAATAGCGGAAGAGAGGCCGTGAATGAGCTCCTTGAGAGGAACGACATTCTCACACACTCTTGCATGGTTCTCTTCTAGGTTTAGAACACGAGCCTCGAGGTAAGATGCGGAAAGACCATCCGCTCGATCGTTCTTTTGCGGACCGCTCGATGAAAACCCACCAGAGGTAGAGTTCAGCTGTTTACTCATGGTGGTAACAGAAGCAGTTATTACTAATTCCTTCTGTTGCTGCCGAGGATCTGAAATGCTTTCGTGGAGGCTTAGTAGGCTGAAGATGCCTGGTATAACGTAATATTAGTGTGGTGTTGAAGACAAGAGGAAAGTTGGTCGGTGGTCTGCAAAAGTATATTTGTATAGGCTGCTGCTGTCCTGTGGTAAGAGAGGCGGTAGTGAGTTGCAACCTTTCCTGTTGTTCAAGGTGAGAGAAAGAGGAGTGAGCGAGAGCAAGTTGATTACTAGGTAAAGCACACTCTGAGCGACCATGGTAACACCATGTGACTGGCTTGAGCATACTTTACCAGTCAATACATGTAAATGGTATTGTCTCCTGGTTAGACAGCCTGAACATGCAGTGAATGGTTGTTGCGAGGCTGCATCGTATAGTCATGAACCGACTTGTTGGTCAACCTCGACCATTTCCACTGGATGATAACCCGAGCTACTACAAAACGCGAACACTTACATCTCGGAACCCTTCAGCGGAACCGACACCTGCTTTTACTTTGGGTTTTTGAATCAGACGCGACTAGCGCCCAACGGTACCTTTTGCCGCATGAGGCACTCGCTTACCAGCAGCCTCTTTTCTCGACACGCGCGCCCCGCGGCACCCATGACAATGACCATTCTCGGGTAGATGCACGTCCGTACCTCAGATACACGGCCGGTTTGCTATACGACTAGGGACCTCGCTAGGCACTGAAGACCAGGGTAACCTCTCCGCGCGGACTGGGTCGTCTCCACTTTTGAAGGGGATGTCAGCGCCAAAAGGCCGGCATGACTACGCTGCCCAATGAAGAGAACATGTTGATTTGGATATAGGAAGCAGTTATGCGCATTGCAAACACAGACGGCCCAAGGCACCCAGGCTCTGCGGTCAAGATTGGTGGTTTTTCCGTTTTTGGGTGGATTATTGGTGGCACGCGAGGCCGGGATTGGTGAGGGGAAGCCGAGGAACGACGCGCGACTTACGCGACCATATGCGAGAATTGGACGAGTCGAGCGTCGTTGACAAGGCAAAAGTCGCACGAGAGGACGGCAGGCCAGACTTGACAACGGCCGACTGCCGCCATGAGGGTGAGGGCTCTCGAAGCAATTCGGATTCGGACCACGACGATCTAATGCAGGGGGGAAGGGAAGGCAAAGGGAATGCGAGGGCGAGGCAGGAGGACCCTGACCGCGGCGCGCCAACGTCATTTACGCTTGGACCCTTCGCCGTCATTTTGTTCTCCTCTCGCTGGCTGCTCGTACTCGAACAGCGCACGACCAGACATCGCGACCCGTCTGCGACACCTTGTACGCCTCTCTCCAGCATCCGCCTGCCTCTATCTCTCTGCTGCCGCCCATTGACCCTCAGCCATGCCGCCGAAACGCACCCACAACGCCGACGAGGCGCAGCTGTCGCTCAAGGACAAACTCCAGAACCTGCAGGGCTCCAACGCCCGGGGCGGTCGTCGCAACGGCGGCGCGAATGCCATGAACGGCAGTAGCCTCAAAGAAGTCGACAATGCCTCCACCAACAGTGGCCATACCTCTGTCGATCTCAGCTCATCAGGCAATGTTTGTCGCGCCTCTCTCACTCTCACTCTCCCTTTCCCGTTACACAGCGAGGCTTGCAGTTGCTGACATGCACCCTCCTCGGACAGATCAAATGGTCGGCACAAGACACCTCTGTGCTCCACGGCTACCGACGAGCCTACCGCCTCGACTGCCCTTCCAGCTTTAAGAACCCGCTTAGCCACGTCGTGTTGAACCAAGGCATCGGGAGAATGTCACCGACCATGGCACGACCCAAATCGAAGCGACGCGTGCACAAGGACCAGCTGGGGCTGGCGGTCAGGAAGAGCTTCAACTCGCAGGCCGTCACCGAGAGCGACGTCATCGTCGACTGGCTGTACAAGTCGAAACACCAAGGTAGGGCAGCCCGCTCTAGACGCCCTCCCTCCAACGACCTGGTTTTGCTAACCAAACACTCCAGACAAGGAATTCAGAGTACGGTTCGCGCCTTATAGGAAGTGACTGGCTCGCTCCATAGATACGCACACACACAGCACTGCATTTTGGCTTTTCTTCGACGATACCCCTCTTTGGCGCGCGATCGCCTCCGATCTTTATACACATGTTATGGGACATGAGCATTCAACAGGAGTTTGGGAATATTGGTGGGCATGTAATGACTAGGGAAGCGTTACGCACTATGGATTGTACTGGGTACTGTAAACGATTTCGGTGCATACATACGCATACATACATATATACATACACAAATGTACACGCACACGGCGTAATCCGGCATGTCAAAAGACGAGCATTGTGGATAACGAGCATTCTGGTAGTATTCAGGTTGTGCGCTGGATGGTACCGGAACATGGCGGTTCGCCGAGGTCTGTATTTGGCGTGCTTGCCATGTGTTCTTACTGCGCATGGTGACAGCAGAAAAGATGTCAAGGACAAAAGACGCAGAGTATAGTAGCGCACCGGCCATGTAACAATTAAGCTATTCTCTCTACAAATCTCTCCAGCACAGCCTCTTGGACCAAGGTCGCGTCCTGGCACACTCTCGAAGCTTCGACGCGCTCTTTGCCGAGGGCGGCCAATGACGGTGCGTCACCGGCCCGTGCCCGCAAAAAGTTATCAACGGCTGTTCGAGACATCACCACTCGGGTCGCAGGGCATATCCCAGAAGTGTATCACCACATCTCTTTGTTCGGAACCTTAAATTTTCCACAATGAGTTTTGCTGGGCCCATGCCGCTCAAAGCGGTGGCTCCCGTACGCATCGCCGGTTCAAGATCCTTTGCGAAATGCCAACGACGATGTATAGCGACACAAGCGACAAGAGTGCAGTCACATAGGCCCTCAATAGCACAGAGGCAGCCTCAGAACCATGCGCAATCAATACGAGTACGCCATCTCCTCTCATGCGTTGTAAAGTGACATGTATGCTAACCCTCGAGACAGTTTTTTCATGCTTCCCCTCCATCATTCGCCATGGCCGACCCATACCAGACACTTGGAGTGAGCCGAGATGCGTCAGCAGCCGACATCAAGAAAGCATACTATGGACTAGCAAAAAAATACCATCCCGATACAAACAAGGACGCAGGTGCAAAGGAGAAGTTTGCCGCCGCGCAATCCGCATACGAAGTCCTCTCGGATGCTGAAAAGAAGAAGGCTTTCGATACCTATGGCGCAGGCGCTTTCGACGCCAATGGTGGTTTTAATCCTGGCGCCAGTGCCGGCGCTGGACCTGGAGGACCTGGAGGCAATCCGTTTGGTGGAGGATTTGGTGGATTTGGCGGATTCGGTGGCGCACAGGGTCCGTTCCAAGACATCAATTTTGAAGACTTGTTTGGAGCATTTGCAGGCGGTCGAAGAGGCAGGGCCGGTGGTCGGAGGAACCCATTCGAGGAGGAAATCATGGTGGGCGACAACATCGAAGTACAAACAAACATTTCATTTCTGGACGCAGCCAAGGGCGTCAAGAAAGACATTCACATCACGCCAATGGTCGAATGTGGGACATGTAGTGGCAGTGGGCTGAAGCAGGGAGCAAAGCGAGCAGAGTGCAAGAGCTGTGGAGGTACTGGACAGAGGGTCACAAGCATGGGTGGCTTCCACATGAGCGCAACCTGCTCGTCGTGCGGTGGCTCAGGATTTGCAATTCCCCGAGGCTCGTCGTGCGGCACCTGTGGTGGCGACGGAGCAGTCAAAGAGAGGAAGACAATCACGATCGACATTCCTGGTGGCGTCGAGGATGGCATGCGCCTGCGTGTAAATGGCGAGGGAGATGCACCACTTACCGGCCAGGCCATGTCTTCTGGCCAGATCCGCGGCCAGAAGGGAGATCTCTACGTTCTAATCCGCGTGGCCGCTGACCCCAAGTTCAAACGCAATGGCTCGGATATTCTTCACACAGCGACCATCCCCCTGACCACTGCTGTATTGGGAGGCGAAATCAAGGTTCCCACTCTGGATGGCGAGGTTAGAGTCAAAGTCCCGACTGGCTCTGGCACAGGTGACCGCATTACACTTCCGGGTATGGGCATGAAGATACTATCTGGACGACGTGGTGGCAAAGGTGACTTGCGCGTAGAATTCAAGGTCAACATGCCCAAGTACCTCAGCGTCAACCAGCGGACGATCCTCGAGATGCTCGCCGACGAGATGGGAGACAAGAACGCACAGCGAGTCATCAACCCTGGCAAGATGAAGAATGCCGCCGGCAACAGCACACCTAGTGGACACGAAAACGAAGGTTTCCTAAAGAATGCATGGCATAACCTGACCGGACAGCATAAGCACTTGAGCCCTGAAGAGCAACGACAGGCAGAAGAAGATGAAAAGAAGAAGAAGGGTTCTGGTTGAGGGACGGATGATGACAGTGCAATGTATTGTGTGTGTGTGTGTGTGTGTGTGAGTCGCCGGCGTACACGGCGAGACTATGCGCCTTGAGGAGAGCATATCTGCAGCAGAGCATGGGGCACTTAGCATTGGACGGCGCATCCGCATCTGAAGCTGACTTGGACATGTGTATGAAAGTATTTGTATTCAGCCTCTCGACTCAAGGCTTGTATAATATTACGCCCGTTATGATTGACATGAAAAGAGAAACAAGACCCCCCTGACTGTGCCTTATCCTTATGAAGTGCTCCCTAGGATCAACGTCTACTAGTCCCGCGCAGCCAATATCGCGGGCGCGTAACGATGCGGCCTCTTACGGCTATCATTGGGCGGGCGAGAGCGGCAGACATGGGATCACCCACTTGGCCTCGCTAGATTCTCATGACGGTGTGACAAGAGCAAGCCGTCACATATCGATAGCGGTCTGACTTTGGGAGTGTGTTTGCTTGGTGATAGGCGGATGTCGTCGAGCGTGGTGTTGCTTATATGCATGTGCCTGGCAGGCCCCCACCATGGCCATCACCTCCTCTTCCCTAGGCCGCGAGCTAGACGACACCTTCCAAGCTCACGCCAACGGCATTGCATAGCTGCTTGCAACATACATAGCGCCCACATAAGCTTTTCACCGTGCCGCAACACAATCGCTCGCATACTGGCCCTATGCGGCTTGACGACAGCGTGCCTCGGTGAACAGCCCACCCAACCAACAACGCATCGTCATTCCGTTGTCCCCCATGCCCGTTACACCAATCGCTGCGTGATTGCCCGACTACCACTCCAGGAACACTCGCGACACTGCCAGCCCAACGTTGCGCCGACGCCGTTTCTGCCATTGCCGTAGCGTTCCACCTCAGGCCGACCAGAACCCACTTCCCACCTGGTCGCCTGTGCCGTCATCACTGATCGCTGCCCGAGGAACACGACCGACCCGACCATACCTCTCCAGAAGACGCGTCCAGCGGCAGCCGGAACAGCGCATACGCTGCCCATCATGACGACGCAAATACCCATGATTTCGGTGCCGCTGAAGCAGACCAACGAGATTGACTGGATAGCCCCGCTGAAGCAGTACATACGAGCCACGTACGGCGACGACCCAGAGCGATACTCGGAAGAATGCGCCACCCTGAATCGATTGCGCCAGGACATGAGGGGCGCGGGAAAAGATAGTGCGGCGGGGAGAGACTTGTTATATCGTTACTATGGACAGCTGGAACTGCTCGACTTGAGATTCCCAGTGGACGAGAACCACATCAAGATCAGCTTTACATGGTATGTGTTTCAGTGTCATTGCAGAAGCACGAGGAACGCATGGTGGAATGGAAAGAGAGCGAGAGAGAGAGACTAGGCAGACATTCGACGCCCAGGACTGACCCATGACAGGTTCGATGCCTTTACACACAAGCCTACCTCGCAGTATTCACTCGCATACGAAAAAGCCAGCATTATCTTCAATATTTCAGCCGTGCTATCCTGTCACGCCGCACACCAGAATCGACACGAAGATGTTGGGCTCAAGACTGCGTATCATTCGTTCCAAGCCTCTGCTGGCATGTTCACATACATCAACGAGAACTTCCTCCACGCACCGTCGACCGATCTTAGCCGCGATACTGTCAAGACGCTAATCGCTATCATGCTAGCGCAGGCGCAAGAGGTGTTCCTCGAGAAGCAAATTGCAGACGGGAAAAAGGTTGGCTTGCTCGCGAAACTGGCAAGTCAGGCTGCGTTCTTGTATACACAGGCCACAGAAGGCGCACAGGAGAATGTCTCCAATGCTGTTTTTGAGAAGGTTTGGTTACTGGTTTGCCAGGTACGGACGTCGGAGCCATACGGAACAAGTCAAATACTAACCACTGACAGATAAAATCACACCACATGGCTTCATTAGCGCAGTACTACCAGGCCCTGGCAGATGATGACGCCAACTCACACGGTATCGCCATCTGTAGACTACAAGTCGCCGAAGCAAGCGCCAAAGACGCCACTCGAGCTGCAGGTAGCTTTCCTAACAATGCACCTGCTAACTCGAATCTGGCTTCGGATACTGGCAGCATATTATCAGAGATGACCAAGAAACATTTGGCAAACGTACAAGAAAAGCTGGCTGAGTTCTCCAAAGACAACGACTTTATTTACCACCAGGGTATCCCAAATGAGGCATCACTTACACCCGTGTCGAAAATGCCTGCAGCCAAGGCGATTCCTGTCAGTGAACTGTACCAAGGTCAGGACATTCAGAGAATCATTGGACCAGACATTTTCCAGAAAATTGTGCCACTAGCCGTGACCGAGTCGGCAAGTCTTTACGATGAAGAAAAGGCCAAGCTTATTCGTGCCGAGAGCGAGCGGGTCGAGGTAGCAAACGACGAGATGGCTGCCAGCCTAGATTACCTGAAGTTGCCTGATAGCCTTAACATCATAAGAGGGGGAATGGACCAGGACATGATGGTCGACAACGACTTCAGGGTGTGGTGCGAGGAGCTCGCTGGGCATCAATCGTTTGGTACCGCTTTTGAGCAATTGGACCGCGACAAGTCGGAAATCATCAACTCGCTTGATTCAAGTATGAAACAGCTGGACATGGAAGAAAGTGTTTGCGAGAAGATGCGATCAAAGTACGGAGCAGATTGGACACAACAACCCAGCTCACGGTTAACCTCAACGTTGCGGAGTGATATTAGGAACTATCGTGGAGCAGTTGAGGAGGCGAGCAGCAGTGACGCTCAGCTTTACAACACATTCCGCCAGTACGAAGCTGATTTTGACGAAATGCGCTCAGCAGGTGAGACGGACGAAGCTGACGTGCTCTATTCAAGAGCCATGGTCAAGGCTGGTGCAACCAAGGGAAAGAGCCCTAGGCCAGCCGAAGGCAGTCTGATTGACGATGATATCGACGAGGGTCCTTCGGTCACAGATCAGATTGCAGCCGTCGAGGATATCCTTCGGAAGCTGAATCTTGTCAAGAAGGAGAGGATGCAGATATTGAAAGACCTCAAGGACAAGGTATGCATGCACTAACTAGGAGTTGGAATCCATCCGCTGACTTGGAACAGGTTCACTCTGATGATATCTCCAACGTGCTCATACTCAACAAAAAAGCCATTGCAAACCAGGAGTCACAACTGTTCAAAGCCGAGCTCGAAAAGTTCCGACCACACCAGAACCGCATACTACAGGCGAACCACAAACAAGCGTCACTTCTCAAGGAGCTCACACGCACTTACTCGGATCTGCTCAAAGACAAACGCGTACGATCCGAGCAGAGCAAGTATGAAGCTTTCTCAAGGCAACGAAACACAGTCATGACAAAGTATCGAAGAGTATACCAAAGCTTCAACGACCTTGTCGCTGGCTTGACGCGTGCCCAAAGCTTCTACTCGGAGATGAAGGATACTGTCTCGAGTCTCTCCAAAAATGTTGAAACCTTCGTAAACAATAGAAGAGGAGAAGGTGGTCAGCTTCTTTCGAAGATTGAGGAGCGAAACAAGGCGCACGGTGCGGACCAGGAGCAGCAGCGGATGAAGGAGCTGATGGAGAGAATGTCCATGGAGCCGTCTGGTTCACCGGTATCGCAGGGTTCAAGTGGCAGAAAGAAGAGTATACCACCACCGCTGTCTTCCACTCCCAGCTACCCATCAACATCCGGGTCCAGCCATGCAGCATACAACCCAGCTGCCTCTCCTCCTGTCACACCACGTTACCCCATGACTACAGGCCCGACGCAGCAGTACATGTCGCCACAGCAAAGCTACAACCAACCTCCACGAAGAGAGAGTTACCAGCAGCAATACACCCACCAACCACAGTCATCGCAGTCATCTACCGGCTACAACCCCGCAATGCATAATCAATACAACCCAGCCTCTCCCCCTGCGCACCAGCAATTCTTCTCTCCACCACCCGCCCAGCACCAACCTTGGGGTCAGCCTCCACAACAGCAACCGCAATGGGGTGCTACACCACAACCCCCTAACCTCCCACAAGGCTACGTTCCCCCTCCTCCTCCACCTGGGCCTCCACCAAGCCACCAACAAGACTACAGCCATTTTGCCCAGCAAGGATATCCAAGTGGCCCAGGAGGTTATGCGAATCCGCAGAGGCCAGGAGGGCAGAATCAGAGTGGTGGAGGGCACGATCCGTGGGCGGGTTTGAGTGGGTGGAAGTGAGAATAGTCGGACTTTGTGGGAGGAGAGAAGGAAGGAAGGAAGGTGAGGTTCAAAGGAGCATTCTGTAAGGTTTAGTAGTGGATAGGTTGTGTATTGTAGAGAGAATAGTGATTTGGGACTGTATGTATTCTCTTGCTCTCTCTGTTCCGTGTCGTTTTCTTTACGCCAATGATTAAAGTGGGGGGATGTGGCTTGAGGTTAAGGAAGGAGAGTAGAGACAGGTTGCATATGTCTGTTATATATTGCATTACTCGTATTTCGTCTTCATCAAGTATTCGATATCTAGTATCGAAGTAAAAGTCTTTTTTTCTATTTTAAGAAAGAAGCATGCTGGTTCCTTCTCTCCTCACACTCTTTCTCTGCTCTATCCAATATACATATCCATATTTCACACAGCAAGAAACACAACCGAGGAAGCCCCCCTCTTTTTTTTTTCTTCCCTTCACTCTACTTACCTACGCGCTCTTCTTCGCCAACGCAAACTCCAACTCCGGGTACTCCCTCCACAAATTGACGAGGGGCAAAAACATCTTCCTCTTTACGTCTTTGCCTTGCTTTTCGGCCGTCGCTTGCTCGCCGGCCCACGCCCACATTTGGGTCCATGGAACCCATTCCCATGCTGCGCATTTGTGCGGTTCCATGGGCTGTTTGTGCGATTGTTAGTTAGGTAGGAGAGACATGTGATGTCTGAGGATAGAAAGAAAGAAAAGGCTAGGAGTGGGTATATGGAAAGAGAGAAATAAAAAGGGAGGGACAACGTACCTTGGGCACCTTATCCTCGCCCACAATCTCACACGTCATGAAGATAGTAACGTAGTGCTTCCCTCCTTCATCGGGAAAAACGTCATTGGTCGCAGTTAGGAACTTGAAGTTGCCGACGACAAGGCCTGTTTCTTCTAGCACCTCGCGTGCACCGGTTGTCGCGAAGGATTCGCCGTGTTCCAGGTGACCGCCGGGACATTGCAGAGTACCTGATATGGCGTGTTGGTACTGCCCTTGGAAAAAGAGAGAGGGGAATTACGCACCTGCGCCGTGGCTGCCAGCTCGCTCGCCCATGACAATGTTGCCGGCGTTGTCGTGGATGATGACGCCGACGCCGACTTTGGGGCGCTGTTGTTCAGACATGGTGGATGATAAGGTTGTGGTGGTATCTAGATGTCTGGTTGGAAAAGTGTGGGGGGCAGATAGTCGTAGAGGTACGATGTGTCTTTTATAAGTAGCTAGAGAAAATATTGTTTGCTTCCTTAGGTATGAATCATTCACCCAAGGCGCAAACCAACGATCAAAGGTGGCGGTGCAATTCAGCCTTGCTTGGTTGGGGTGTGCCTGTGTGCCTTGATGGAGAAGGTGGTAGTACTTGGTTAGTTAGTCTACCTACCTTACCCCGCCACAGTGCGCCCTTTTTACCAATCTATCCAAAAAAAAGGCACTCACTTACTACCAGAGTCTCATACTCCAAGCCCTTCTTCCTCAAACCACACATCCACAGAAAAAATACTTTCCAATTGCCCTTAATTTCCCTTCCAGCCCTGAATCTCATCCAGCGTCAAAACATACTCATCGGCATAGACCTGCTTCAGCAAGTCGACACTATTCCACACGCCACCATCAATATACTCTCCCGTCCAGACACAAAACCACGCCCAATCCGCCTGATACGCCTTCAACTGCTGGGGCTCCATAACGCTGCCTACCTCTGTGGCCGCCACAATCTTCGTATCCTTCGTGAGACTGATCAAGCTATTATACGTAGCGCTCTGGGGCCCATGATCGCCTTTAGCATACGTATCCGCCGACACGATATCCACCACGTCGTCGCCGGGATACCATTCCGGGGCCACGGAATTCCACACCCAGAGTAGGTTGTGCAGGCCGTGTGTCTGCGTCAGGCGGGTGTACAACAGGCGCCAGAGAGCAATGCATGGCTTGGGTCCTCGCGCGCCCCACCAGAACCATCCGCCTTCGGCCTCGTGCAATGGGCGGAAGAGAACGGGTACCTTGGCGTCTTGCAGGCGCTTGAGCTGCTTGGCGATGGTGTCGATGTCGTGTAGTAAGAGCGTGTAGTTTGCGTTTTTGGTATCGGCCATCGCGGTCGATACGTCAAAGTCCGTGGCGGCTGTGTAGAAGCCCGACCACCAGGGTTGACTGCTGTTATCGTAGAGACCTACAGGCGCGCCCCAGTGCCACACAAAAGTTACAATGCCACCTTTTGCGCAAAGGCAAGGGCGTGATCAACGTCTTTGGACGAGGCGCCGCGCGAGGTGCGCGAGTCAGTGTAGTCCATGAAGTCGACGCCTAGGATGGCGGGTGTCTTGCCTACGTTTTTGCTGACCCAGTCCAGAGACGCTTGATCTTGCTGCCCAGACAGAATGTGCTTGCCGTAGATGCTGCCCAGATACTTGAGCAGCGCTTTTGCCTCGCCCGTTGCCTTCTTATCCACGGGCGTCGTCGTGATGTTGTGTGGTGGACGCTGGCCCTTGGGCGACAGCGTAATGGCATCAATCAGGTACCATCCCCAGTTGCTCTGGATCTCAATCGTGTTCTGCCCTGCTTTCAACAGCACTTGCCCGGCCGAAACCGTTGTCCATTTCGTCGTGGCCGGCAGGCTGACTTGGCTGCCACCTGCGTTGTTGAAGACAATATTTGTGAATTTATCGCCATAAGGTCCGTTGTAGATCAGCTCCAGGTCGTGCAGTCCGCCCTTTTCAGAGCTAATGGTAAAAGTCACTTTGTCAGTGGCGTCGGAGAAGCCTTCTACGTAGCCCGTGCCTGCAGTGTGTCATGGTTTTGTTAGTTTGTGGACTTTACAAGGAAAGAAGTCGAAAAAGCTCGAGCGATTGGTTAAGTCAAAACAAGAACAAGTGTTTGTGTGTATGAGAGAGAGAATTTACCTGTGAAACCAGCAACTGAAGAACCCTTCGTAGTGCCAGAAAGCACAGCGTCTTCAGCCTGGAACGTAATCTTCTGGGCCGCGGAGAGCCCAAGCAGAGCCGCAGCAATCACAGCCGCAACTGGTTTGAACATAGTGTGCTGTTTTTAGTCCGATACCAAACAGAAAGACAAAAAGAACCTTGAACACTGGGCCTGTTTCATGTCACATAACATACTCGTGTCTTATATATATTCGAATGCATTCATCTTTTTTGTCTTTTAATTTGCATATACGACATCGAACGACTGCCCACACGGACGTTTGAGATTCCGAGCCTCCACAAAATAGGTTAATTTGACAGCATTGGCACATAAGACACGGCTTTGAACCACCATCCACAAGAGCTGGAAAGAAGGCCAAAGCTGGGGTCCTGACACTGGACGTGACTAGGGTAATATCGGTAAATGAAGTATAGGCGAAAATGACTAGGATGACTTGCCCACC
Source organism: Curvularia verruculosa (assembly GCA_036172615.1). Taxonomy (NCBI): domain Eukaryota; kingdom Fungi; phylum Ascomycota; class Dothideomycetes; order Pleosporales; family Pleosporaceae; genus Curvularia; species Curvularia verruculosa. Next base: position 44,827 of record JAWDHC010000215.1, read on the forward strand.
AATGAAACAAGAACGGACGATGAGCTCCGTGCCCGAATAGGAAGTATGGGAAAACACTATTAGAGTGGAGGTGTATTGATAGTCATGCTATCAAAGAGGCTGCGTATATTCTGCTGCTGAGTCGTACCGCTATGCCATACTTGGATCTTCAATCCTTCGCCAAGCTTAGTAGATTTGCATCCTCGGAGTAGACATGACTTTTCTCATCAACGCGCCACCTCTCCTATGCAGACTTGACCAGTTGTGTGATGTCGTCAACCTCCTTGGGTGTCGGTGTGAGATTTTCTATCCCGTCCTTTGTAATGAGCACGTTATCTGTCACATGTCAGCTCACCGAACCATGCTAGAAATCCCTGCATATATTTACCTTCAATGCGGACTCCTCCAACAGACCAATACTTCTCCAGCACACTCTCATCAATGTACTTCTTCTTCTCCTCATCCTTGAGATATGGGTCGATGATGAACTTGCAAAAGTAGATGCCGGGCTCAACTGTAATGATACTGCGTTCTGGTAGAGCTCCCCTTGTGCGGAGGTATCGGAACATGACGTCCTTGTCTGCGTAGTTTGCATTACCGCCTGTGTCATGAGTGTCCATTCCAAGGTAGTGACCCAGACCGTGTGGGAAGAAGGCCACGCTGATTCTTTTGCTGAACAACTCATCTGCATCTCCCTTCAAGATTCCAAGATCCAAGAGGCCCTTGATGGCGACCTTGTGGGCAAGTTCGTGGACATTGTCCCAAACGACGCCAGCCTTGAGCGCGTTGATACATTGGTGTTGCATATCCAGAACGATCTTGTAAATGGCCAACGACTCGGTTGTGAATGTGCCCTTGATGGGGAATGTTCGGGTAATGTCCGATGCATAGCAGTCAACCTCACATCCGGCATCCAACAGCAGTAGATTTTGGTTGGTGATTGGGGCTGCGTTGTGTACGTAATGCAGTGTCGCGGCGTGCTCTCCTGCGGCGACAATGGAATGGTAGGCCTGGTTCTTTGCGTTACGCTCAACGCACGTCTTGAGGAAAACGGCTTCGAGCTCGCACTCGTTTTGCGCCTTGGAAGCGGCCTTCATGACGGCTACGTGAGCTGCCGTAGAAATAGCATTTGCCTTGCGGATAAGAGCAACTTCGTAGTCGGTCTTGACCACTCGGCAATACTCGATGGCGGTTTTGAGCTGGGTGAGCTCCTTCTCCTTGTAAGAGAGGAAGGTGATGTGATCTGATACTTGCTCTGGAATTGCATAGATTGTCGACTGGGACTCGGATGTGCTGGCCAGGTGCGAGTTTACCTCGTCGGTAGTAAAGCATTCGTCAATGTCGTATTTGGCCTTTGCTTGCTCTGGGCTCATGGGCAGACCTGACCAGATGACTTCGTCTGGGTGTACAGGGGGGATGAAGAGGGTCAGCTTCTCCGTGGCCATTTCATACTTGAGGTACGAGTCTGGGAGCTCGCAACCACTAAGATAGAAAAAGTATCGTCGCTGTCTATCCTCGTGGTTAGCTTTGGAATGGCTATTGTCAACCGTGGTTTTCATTCCTACCGGAACGGCGCTTCTCCGTCGTTATCCTCGTTCAGCTTTTGCTTCTGCGCCTCGAGATAAATGGTTCCATTTTTGTCCCCGCCTTTGCTCACCAGCCATTCCTTGACCTTTTTGGCGTGCTCTTTAGCCGGGTACTTGCCCTTGAGGACCTCGTCGTAGTTCTCAGCAATAGCCATCTTGGTAATGTTGATCCAACTGTCACTTTCTGTAGATAAGCTGTAAAAACACGGAGTTGCAATAGCAGGACCGGTGAGCCTTTGCGACGTTCGTGTGGTGCGCAGGGTGTGTCGAAGAGAGCGACCGATTTGGGGTAAGAGATTGTGCATAGAATTTGGGGCGTGACAGGCTTGTAGGAGCTTGTTTGTGATTAATCAGGTGCGAAAGTTAGCCACGGCTTGTGAAGGTGGGGGTGGTGGGGTTGGTGAGGCTCGAGTCTGGCAGGCGCGGATAACCGCGGTTGTGCGATCCATGGGCTCTATGGATGAGGAAGGTGCATTCGACAGCGCGTATGGCAGAAGCCTATTATTACATTGCTGTTGATGTATCCGCTAGTGTGTGTAAGACTACATAATCATATCTATAAAACATTTTAACCCATCTTGCAGCTGGCCAGCCCCAGCAATGTCATGTTTCAAATTAAAAAAAAAAGCCAGCTCCAAACACCAGTGCCATGTCGTTGCCCAAAAGCGGGTATCCCTTTATCGTGAAGGTACAAAGATGCAGCGAAACATAATAATGTCTAGTCCTGCCAACGCCGAAGGAACTTGGCCATGTCATCCGTGGCATGAGGCGCATCGGCAACCTGTAGAAAGAAAATTAGTAAACAATCAATTGAATTCGAGAGCGTGGGCTGTTGGTAGCCTTGCGAGTGACATACCGTGTTCTCGATACTCTTGGTAGAAAAGGTCTGGGAAGCAGTGAGGGTAGTAAGCTGGCTAGGTATTGGTAGCCTCGTCTTGGCAATTCTCACGCTGCTAGTGGGATACATGGGCTTGGTGTTTGTCGCTGTGACCTTTGTGCCCGGTACAGGCTGCATGGGCGCATAACGCGTTGGACCCGTCTGCATTGTGTATTCGACATCATAGTCACCTTCGGCAGCGCCGGTGCCTGCAGCTGGGTCTGCAGCGTCGGCGATGTTGTCTTCACTTGGGGGCCCAGTGGTGGTGGTAACACCAGTAGCGGCCTTTTTTACAGTTGGGTTGAGAATGTTCTTGCCCGTCATGCCAGAGTATGCAAAACGATCCGAGTAGACGACATACTGGCCGCCGCCAGTCTGTGGGGTTGCAATCATCTTAACGAAGCTATCATGCTGATGTTAGCCCTCTGTTGGAGCAGACGCTTGAAGGGGGAAAGTCGGGAGAGAACATACTAGGCATTGGCATCCTTCAGGTCTTCTGATACACCAGCCTCAATTCGTCCTGAGGCTGCGTTGCCGGCCGAGAATAGACCGCTGGGAGTAATCATGGTGGCTACAAACTAAGTGGCGGTCATAGTCAGCCTACAAATATCCATTTGTGTTTAGTTGTCCCAGGTCCCAGCTTACTTGTTCCTCGCCCTTATTACCTCCGACGATCAGTTGTAACTGATAGCTCTTCAGGTCTGCCAGTTTTGGCCCTGAGGCGCTTTCCTTCCATTGGACTGTAATGGCTGAGCCCGCAGTGAGCTTCGCGCCGGGGGCGGGCGCAGTAAACTCGATACCGGCCTGTACGAGGGGAGACAAGGCGGCGACGACGGCGAAAGGAAGGACGATCCGTGTCATGGTGGGCGGCGGATAAGGAGCGACAATGGAGCAAGTAGCGGAGAATGGCGGCGACAGACGTGCAACGGTTGCGGAGAATGTGGCAGCGGTGGGCGGCGCGGTGGGTATTTGTTGGTAGTACGCAGTACGCGAGAGTGAAAGGTGCAACAAGAAGATCGGACTCGTTGGAGCAAGCTGTGGCGCGCCAGGGGCACGATCGTCGTTGCCGCGCAAGCTAAAACCTGTTCGTCGCAGGGATGCGCACGCATGTCATTTGATAGTCTCAACACCACAACCAGGCAAAAATCAAAGAACCTATGCAATCGACAGTGTGTATGCTGATGTGGCTCTAGGTCTTGGACGACAGCACCGGTGCTGATCTGCCGCTGTATCGGTACTCTCCCGATCTATTGTCAGCCTGGATAAGATAAACTTCGCGCACGGGCTGGCCAAACCGGGTGGCAAGTCTGTTAACCAGGTCGGCAGTCTGGGTCAGTCTGGATCGGTGCCTGAATCTACTACGAACAAGCAAAGACGATTCGGGTCTCCACAAACAACCGCCAAAAAAAAAGTGGGCTCGTGTGCATCTTTTGCGCGCCAACAAAATTCAATATTTCTTTCCTAAGCACCTCTTGGTGTCTATAGTACATACACAATGCCCGCTTTCCCAGGCCTCGATGGCGATGCCTCTGTCTGTTTTTTGCTAACCCAAACGCCATGTTCATGCTCAAGGGGGGATATCCTGAAAACTCGAAACAACAAGGAGAATGAAGAAGGAGAAGAGGAAGAATAAGAAACCTTCTCTTTTCATGTACTCAACACCCGCTCACGCTACTTGGGCATTACGCATCTTGGGCGTGCCCATTCTCAGGTTAAACGACGACGGTAGCCGGCACGTCATGGTGGCCGCCTGACCGGCTTTTTGCAGTTGCAGCGTCAGCTCGCGGAGCCTCTCTGGCGTGAAGATCTGGACGTCAAACGACAGCAGGAACTCGACACATAGCTCGAGGCGGCTGAGGGCGGCCTCGTCGACACCACCAACGGCAGCAAAGCGCTTCTGGGGCCATCGGTGATCCTCCAAGGCCTTCATGGCCACAAGGGCACAGGCCAAGATAAGGCGATGCATGGTGCGATAAGTCAGTGGGACGCTCCTATCGATAACGCACAAGCGCAGCATGTAGGAGCCCGCGGCGAGCCAGACGGCCGTCGATAAGGGGCAATATTTCTGGATGCGATTCATGTACTCTTCGACGCCAACTTTGGGAACCGTCTTAGAGAAGAATTTCCTCGCCATATTGGCGCGCTGGACGGCCTCGGGCTGGGCTCCGGCGCCAATGTCGTGGATGGTGACGGGCTCGTCGTGGCCCGCTTCCGGTGGAGCTAGTTCGGTGGGCTGATGGTTTTCCTTTTCAGCGGGAATGGGCGTCGCGGGTCTAGACGACGTTCGTCGATGTGGTGGTCGCGCCGTCTGGCTCTCTCTGGCGCTGCCTGGCGTGGCCGGGCGCGAGATGGGCGGCGTTGCGGGGACGTCACCGGCGGCGTTTGCTATGGCGATGATGGAGCGCGCAATGAGCTTCATGGCGGTTTCCCTCGACATGTTGAGCACGTCGAGCTCTTCGTCGTTTGCGGGCGGTGATGGCGCATCCTGGAGGCTGAGGCTGCTGAATTCTGGGAGGACGCCCGCGTCTCCGGCTGGGTTGGGGGCGGTGGGAGGGTTCATTGTTGTCTGGGTTTGAATGACCGGTGCAAGGACGAGTCTCCTCGGATGCACGGTCTTGAGTGGAGGGGTAGGGTAGCAGACTTGGATCATTTGGACGTGTGGATATATGACGTGGCCGAAGTCTACCGATTTTACCTCGCAGACGGAAAGTGTGTCGAGAGAAGGAGGGCCCAAGTGATTTTGTGCAAATGGCTGCACTGAATTAGCCAATGCTGTGTACGGCTATGTATAGAGGGAGGGCTTACGAGTAGATGTAGTGATGAACCGGACTAGCGTAGGAACCACGGATTGAAGGGGATGTGGTTATGTTGGTTGCAATTGGAGGATGGGAGGGACGACGAGTTTGGTGGAGAGAAACTGGTTTCACAGAGGCGGTGGACGGGGTAGATTGGAAAGCGTCGATGTCGTAACACAATCAGGTGATACTGGGGAGCCGAGGGAGAGAGAGAGAGAGGAGAGAAAAAGGAGGAGATACGGAGAGACGAGTCGCAATGGCAGATGCCGTGATGATATGGAGACAGCAAAAAAAAAGACACGATAGACGCTGGGTCGGGAGAGGCGTCGTTTGTAGGTCAAGTGACGCTAGAAGGATCTGTACTTGACTGGAAAAAGACGGTCGGAGCAGCGACTAGTCGACGCGTCTTTCCGAGGGCCGGGGGCGACTGGCGTCGACGATGCCATGGAAGGGTACCGAGTGCTAGCTGCTTAGGCCATGAAAGCGAGGCGCCGAGTGTGAAGTATCGTCGAAGGGACGGGGTGGGTCCGGCTGCAGCGTACGTGGAGGGCGAGTGGGTCGTGAAGGGTAAAAAAGGCCCACCGGGCCGTAGGACGAGTATAGGCAGAAGACAGGACAGGAGAGGGAGAAAAAGCAGCGGCGCAGAGGGACGTCGACGAGGGGGTGATTGGCGGTTGTTAAGCAACAAGCAACGGGATGAGCACATGCATGCGTGGATGGCGGAGCGAGGTGCAGGCGGTGGAGGTGGAGGAGGGAGAGATTGGGCAGAAGAGTGGAGGAGAGTACATGGAGGATGGATGGCATAGCATAGGGTGGTAGAGAGCGGGGGGGTGTGCAGATGTGCAGACGAGCTGCAGGGTCCAGCAGGCGGTAGAACAAGCAAAGAAGCCCGGGGACGAGGAAGGAGCGGAGGGGCGAGGGTCAGGTGAATCACCCCATCCTTCCTTCCCAATCCGAACCAACAACACCACTCGGAGAAATGAATTGCGGCCCCAGGCTCCATCCCTCGATGCTTTCCATGTCCCTTTTCGTCCCTTGGCCACCCAACTCCCACCTCTTGTCCCGCCCGTCCAGGCCATCCAAGCCGTCCAGGCCCGCCAGACTCGCCCCTTTGTGTCGCCTCCCCCGTCCTGCTGCCCCGCGCCCGACCGTCTGGGGCCGCCCCCAAGCTGCCATCGTGACCATGTCTCGCACATACACCACTTTGGCTCATCCTCAGACGCTGGCGACTGACTGACTGTTTCCCCCGCGGGGAAACACCTGGCTAATGCACGCCCTGTCGCTTTGGGACTTTGGGCCTTCACGTCGCTCGCCAGCAACACACCCTCCCCCCCCCTCACTCGTCGGTGGCTGCGTCGCGGAGCCGGGCTGCCCTCAGAAACACTTGCAGCACCCATGCTGCAGCGAATCGACATGCCTATACCCGCAAATCACGGGCCTGTGCCGAGGGATATGCACCTCCACGTGTTCGCGCAGACGCCCGCTTTGCACTCGCCCATAGCCGGACCGCGCCCGCAATCAGCACCACCACGGAGGGGGAAAGGCATTGGCACATGTCGACGAACCCGTCCTCCGCTGCCACCGCTGTCCTCCTGGCTCGATCGACGTAACCGGACCGCGTGCTCCCTGCTCTTTTGCTCCTGGCGCCCGCCATCACGGCGTCTTTTGTCGACGACAGTATTCCCGCTTTCACTGCCATGCCGAGCGCCGTACTGGGCCGCCGACCGTTGACTTTCCCTCGGCTGACGGCGTCAGAGGGCGTGCGCTCTGATCATCCTCCTACCGCCATTACCGGCAAACTGCACGGTAGACGTCGAGCGTGCATCTCCGCTAGCTGCCCATGACCTTGCTCCCAGCCCAGCCTTCCTACACACACTACCCAGAATCGATGACTCAATCTGCTTTGCAAAAGCTCACTGGCCATGTAACACCGTCGTCCCAACAATACGTGTCCGTCTCTGGTGTTCACGCTACCTGCAACCCCCGTCCCTGCATCCACCGTCCCGTCAACGTCACCATACATGGCTGGCTTGGTTTCAAGCAAGATTCCATGCAGCAACACCAGTGGTAGCCACAGCACCCAAAAGCCAAAACACCACTACAAACACGCCTTTTGGCCCTAGCCACCTATTGACCGCTTTACTCGGCTCCACTCAGACGGGTCGCTGGCAACCTCATCAGTCGATGTGGCAGCCTCCCTGTCAACGCTACCAGGTACGTACCTATCACACATTGACATCGGAGCAACCCCGAGTTTCCTCTCTCAACAAAGTATCTACGCGGCTCTGGCCGGATCAGCTTGTCCTTGATGCACTTTCACAAGCCAATTTCCGGTGACCCAATACCAGCTGCTCAAAACAAGTTTTTGTTACCTACTCTGCCATGAACGTGTCTGCTTTTCTTGTTCAGCATCCCAAAAGAAACAGGCATCAAGCAAAACAAAACAAAACAAAACAAAAATAGAAGCGCATGATTACGCCATTGGGGCTACTGCACCTGTCATGACATTGTCAATTAAAAAACTTATCCATGACCCCACTGGTTCCATGCTGCCATGCTGTTCCATGTGTCTTTTACTACACACCTGATTTTTCGCTTTGTAGTCGTGGTAGTGTGTACCGCTTTCTCACTGTCCCGTCCCGAAAAAAACCCCCATGGTTATATGTTTGACTAGGATGAGTGTGACTAGAAGAAATGCCGCAACGACTGGGGTTTCCCTTGAAAGACTTGAAATTTGTGGCTGCTGCCGAGAGCCATACATGTCTGCATGTAGGTCTGTAATACTACATCGTGTGTCTTGAGCACAAAACATGTGTGCATACTTTTGAAAGACACCAAAAGAAAAGGAAAAAACGCTTCCTTGGAAATGAAACCAATCTACACCTGACTCATCCTCGCCCTCTTCCTCGTACTCCCGGGCACCACACTCGGCCCGCTCCTTGTTGTCGTCGTTGTCGTCGGCGTCTCATCCCCACCACCACCGCCGCCACTACCACCCCGTCTCTTCTCCTGTTGATCCAAGACCAGCTGCAGCACATCATACGAGAACTGCGGAAACTCTAAACACATTGCCTTGAACTCTGACTCGGCATCATGCCGCAGACTAAAACTGCGCGTGGCCCAAAATGCCGCCACGGGCTTCCGTAGCGTCTTGTCTGCTGGATTCGACTCCTTGTATACGTACCGAGCATAGGCAAGTTCGCCTTTTCCTGTCGACGCCGTACGATGGATCTTGGAGTGTGCTAAAGACTGGAGTTCTGGTAGCTGCAGGCGCTCGGCCAGCGTGTAGATGCGGGCATGAACGAGCAGCCCGATGCCCTTGTGGTCAATGGCAGGCTGTCGCGGGTCGTTTTCCAGCGGGGCGTCGCGCGCAGAAGAGGTCTTTTTGGGGAAATATTCCCCCGTGTAGAGGTATTCAATTACTGAGCCGAGAGCGTCGGTGTCGCATTCTGGAAGGAGGATTTGTCGGGGCTGTTTGATTGATGTTAGATGTGGTGCTTACTGCTGGATAACATGTGGTTATCCTACTTACCTCTTCCGGTGCCAGATTCTCAATTTGCCTTTTCAATTCAGGCGAATTGACGAGAACGGCCTCGTGGGTGGAATATGTAGTTTGGTTTTCTGCGGCGCCCGTGATGACTTGGACAATGGGGCTTTTGATCAGGCTGGTGGGGAAATCGTTAGATGTATATCCCAAGCCTGGTTTCTCTTTCTCTCTCCTAAACATCAATCACACACATTCGACTTACTCTGAAAAAAAACATCACTCCCGGCTCATCTACCTCTATCCCCGCCAACCCTGTCACTTCTTCTGCAGCAGCAGCAGCAGCAGTAGTAGTAGTAGTAGTAGTAGTAGTAGTAGTAGTAGTAGTAGTAGTAGTAGTA
>JAWDHC010000216.1:0-53825 GCA_036172615.1 Curvularia verruculosa
TATGAGAAAGTAAGGGGGGTTTAGGGATTGCAGAGGAATGGAATGGAATGGAATAAAAAAAAGTTGTAGGTTGTTTGGTCTGAATAGAGAAATATTTGGCCATGAGTTTGTGTGTGTGTGTGTGTGTGTGTGTGTGTGTGCGCCAGGCAACTGTTTCTTTTCTTTTCTTTTTGTTTTCGCTTTCGCTTTCGTTCTCGTACTTGTATGTACGTGACCATGTGGTATGTACGGATATACTTGTAGGCCCCCCTTTTTTGGGGTGTGATAGAAGATAATTAGTCAGAAAGAAATGATTAGATTGTTTTCACTTTTGCCTTGTTCTTTTTTTTTCTATGGATACAGGATTTGCTAAATCTTTTTTTCAAGCTGTGTCTGCATATACAAGTTCGTCATATATATATGTTCCTGACATGTTTGATATGGCCCCTTTCCAAGTGTATCCCTCGTGATTTCATGTTTCCCACCTCGCATGAACAAATAGCATTGCATTCACATCTTCACGAGACGGTTCCTCAAAAGACACAGATATGACGAATCATGCATTCATCTATTCAACTCTTGGTCAGACCAACCGACTGACTCTGGTGCTGCCCGATACCTGCTGTTTTTCTAGCATGATATGCTACTATATGCCATGGAGAAAAATGCATGTAAAGAGAGAAAACAAGCCCATAATGCAATTGAACAACGCCATTTCCAGGTCATATAGACAGAACGGGGGGTATAAACCTCGCCAGAAAAGGAATGAAAAGATGAAAAAAAAACAATCAAAGCATGCACAACTAACTGTTCATACAGGTCGTTATAGAGCCACTGGGCGCCCACATGTATCCAAGATTGTATAGAGAGAACATGTATACAGGACTGCAGAGAGAATAGCTCTTGGGGTAGTAAATAACCCATTAGCCGATTAGACACGAGACCTGAATGGCTCATAAGCGGTCTGTGGGGTCTGCTTGTTGCTGGTGGGCCACTGCTGCATCTGGTGACCCTGTTGGCCGCCAAAAGCGGGGCTGGCGACACGCTCATAGGTGTAGGGAGTCTTCTCGACGACCATCTTCTTGTGGGAGCTCTTTCCGCTGCAGCAGCAGACGCTGATGAGCCAGAAGAAGCCAGAGGCAATGGAGAAGGCGACACCGAGCCAGAGGGTAGACAGCATTTGGGAGCCCATGTCGATGTCGATGTTGTAGGGGTCCAGAGCAGTCTTGAAGACGCCAGTCAGAGTGCCGTATGTTGCGGTGGCGGTTGAGGCAGCGGCAATGGCAAAGACGGTTTGGGCCTGAACGAGAATCGAGTCAGCAAATCTGTTCCCAAGGGAGAAAAATGCGGGGAAAAAAAGAACAATGAAGAAAAAGAAAAGGCAGAGAAAACGTACCGTAGAAATGATAGTAGTGACGAAACTACCCCACCTCGAGAAAATGGCAAAGAAACCAACGATAAACTCGACGGGGGTCAAGACAATGACAATAACAAAAGCCCAGTTCATCCAGCCAGCAACCTTCTTGTACACGTTCATTCCATCGTCGTACTTGTCGCCCAGTGCAGCCTGCAGACTGGTGCCGTTCATGCCCCAGACCTTGAGGGGGTCAAAGTAGAACTGGAACTTGCGAGCCGAGCAGTAGGTAATCTTGTCCTGGCCAGTCTTTTCGTCGTGGTCGCCCTCGCAGTAGGAGAAGAGACCGACTTGGTAAAAGTCCTTGAGGTCTTTGGAGTCAGCCTTGCCGCGGAGGGCTTCGAGGAAGTCATTGTTGGGTTGGATGCCGTCGGGGAGTTTGTCGAGGACTGATTGCGAGTCGAGCGTCATGTTGGCTGTATTGGCCTGTTGGGAGAGTTAGAAGGCATGTTTTTTTTGTTGAAAACAAAAAGAGAAGACGGTATTTATTCCCGTCTCCATAAAGACATACCTTAACGAAGTATAGCTCGCGACCCAGGGAGGTTGCTGGAGCGCTGTTGCCCTTCCATGGTGTTTGACCCAACATGACCATGACAAAGCATATCAAGGAGGCGAGGGTCAGGGCCATGGGCGTGATGATGCACGCAAATCTACCGACTTTTCCCATAGTTGCGGTGGTAATAGGGCGTATATGTGTGTGTGTGTATGTGTGTTGTTGTGGTGTTGAGGGACAGAGAGCTGATGTCACACAGCGAGCGCACGGGCAACGGGCCGGGCAAGGGTCGAGGTGCAAGTCACGGGAGTAAGTAACAAGCACACCAAAGGCACGAGTGAAAGTCGAGACGAGACGAGGAAGAACGAGTGCAGCGAGCGAGATGAAAAGAAAACAGTTGGCTGGCAGACTAGCCTTTTGAACCCGCAGATAGATCAAACCCCAAGGCCGCAGCTGAAATGCGCGCACGCAAACGGTGCCCAGCCGAGGGGGGCTGAGTGGCCGTACAGCTTGCGCGCATGTCATTTTGTGGTCTGTGCGGCGGCGGCATCCAAGTGGCTGGTCTTGGTAACGGGCAGTGATTAGTCGTCACCAGCCTCAATGAGCTTGCGACGAGAATGGATTGTGGAGTGTAGTGCTGACACATCCATGAGGGTGAAATCACCGTGGCCGAACAGATGAGGGCGTTTGCGTATGCTGAGCCTCACGGCGTGTGTAATGGCTCGTCTTGACCTGGCTCTTGGCCCGCAAAGACACGTCGTATGCTATCCTGCACCACTTGGGACGACGCATGGATGGTTGGGTACACGGCCAGCACTTGGGTGACCTAGTTTGCACATGTATCGCCTGGAATGGCATATACTTGATCATGACACCACCCAGTCGCAGTCTCGCCCTGGGCATAAGGAATGCGGGAGAGGGGAGCCTCAAGATGCGTTTCAGCTGTCCAAGGCATCGTCAGTCTTCACACACGACACCACACACGTCGGCCCTACCCTCATCCGCGCTACGCATTTGCATCCCCCCAGCTTCGCCTCGCCAAGTAACCTAGCACACGTCCTCGTTCGGCGCTTTTTTTCTTCTTTCTTTCCCTTTTCAAACTATTTGTCGAATTGCTCCACCGAGTGGCCCAACCGCCTAGGATTACTTATGTTCCCTCTTCTTTCCTCTACTAGCTAGCCCACTTTTTTTTTCTATGCCGCCGAACCTCTGTCCCGCTCAGCACAGTCATCTTTGAATCCAGGACAAGGCCCACAGAGCCTCCATCCCGTCACCGCACCCGATGTCTCACCGCGCTAGTCCCCATCCACTCTAGTCTACCAAAGCACCCCACACTAATCCGCCTCCGGCCAATCATTATTTTTAGACGACCGTCGGGTGTGAGCGTGTCAGTGTGTGGCTGTTTTTGGCTGCGCCCTCGTTGGTCGTCTCAGTCTGTCCTCCACCTCCCGTGCGGCCACTCAAGCTGCGAAAAACTAAACCGCATCGAGGCAAAAACGAAGAAGAAAACTGGAGAGGAAGGGGACTGCGGATGTTGATCAAGATGAATGACTCGTTTTGAGGCGTATCACACCACGTAGCCAAAAAGGACACACACACACAGCTGAGTATGTGTAATACGCACATACAATATGTACATGCTCGCGCTATACTTACTCCCCTCCCCCATGTATAATATGTATACCAGCTATCCGAATGCGTGAAACATGCCGCTTGCGTTTCCAAAGTGCTTTTTCTTTCTTTCTCTCTCTCTCTCTCTCTAACCGTCAATAAGGCTCGGTTGGTGGTTGGAGTATGTATGTAGTCGAGAGATTGTTGGTCATCTTGCTCCCCTTTAGTTCCTAGGCCTGACCGCCTGCGTTGCCTCAACGCGCGTCCCCCGCAAATCTTCTTTTCAACCGTCTCTGATCGGCCCTCACCCGACAACCAAAGAAAAAAATTGTCTCGCACAATCATACTCGTCTTTGGCAAAAGACTTGTGTCTAGTCATCACGTTCAAGGTGCTTTGTGCCTAATTGCAGATGCATGACCAATCTTTGGTCTTTGATTTTCCTATCTTGCGTCCAACTAATCGTGCAGCTTGTCTTGCCCACATGAGGCGCTACAGACGCGCGTTCAACCCCTCCACCCTCGCTTCCCTTTCCATCAGCTTCTTACTGCTGCGGATCCCCACACCACCCGTCTACACCCGTCATGTCCCAATCCTTCGCCCAAATGCCTGCAAAACGTAAAACCCATACATCGTGCATACCCGAGTCCAAAATGCTCGTGACATAGGAAATTAAACCATGAGAAACAAGTCGCAAAATCGTCATCAACCAAACAAATGCCCAAGTGGTATAAACTGTGCCGCAAGCAAAAAAAACCCTGCGCACACCTCAACAAGTAGAAGTGAAGAATAAATGAAGAAGAAAAAAAAGATGCGAACAAACGATGAATAAAGGAAAAAGATTGATGCAGTGTTGCGCGCTGAAAAAAATCCAGTCGTCGCTAGAAAGAAAAAAAGGTGTTTGTGCAACAGAAAGGGGGGTAACAACGATTGAGACGAAGAAGAAGAATCAAAACGACTAGGAAAGGCCTCTTGCTCGAGGTCCGGGTCAAGACATTAGAGGTTACCGCTTATGTCTCTCTTGTAGACGTTGCTCCTGAACGCCAACGCAAAATGAATCCAAATCGACATGAATCCCAGATTCTATATTGTACAAGCCCGACTCTTTTCCCCATAGCCAAATGTCTCGGCAACGGTTTCGGAAGCGCGTGTCCACTTCCATAAAAACACTGTCCTGCATGCCCGAGAGCCGCGTGCCAAGGGGACAGGCATCGCGACCGGGCTCGGCTGCTGTCTAGACATGGTGCCATGGAAGAGTACCGGGTATAGTAGTGAGTGTATGTGCGTAAGAGACAAGGTGTGATCGTGGTGTTAGTGGTTGCTTGGGCAATACCAACAGTCTCAGCGGGGGTGTTGGTTGCGAGGGTCTTGCTGGTTTTGCTGCTGACCACCCTCGCCGCGGGCTCGTATCCATTGCGAGTTGCCGCTCATGCGGCCCTCCAATGCTTTTTGGCCATCTGCATCTAATCGGCGAGTGGCCTGGCCGTTGATGATGTCTTCGGGTCGTAGTTTGCAGACGGCCTGTGCAATCGACGAGATGACGCCGGCGCGTAGCTCCTTGGCTTCGCGGATGTCCTCACCCTGCAGACGAAACTTGTCCTGCTTGGACATGTTGGCTCGTCGTGTGGCTCGGATCTCGTCCATGATGTAGAGGAGGACTGCCTCTGGTGCGCGGTTGCGCTCGGCGGCATGCTTAGCGTCACGCACGTATCGGCGAGTGACGTCCATGGCGCCGTCGGCCGAAAAGGCAATACAGTAGGAGAGCTTCTTGCCCCAGCCTAAACGACAATGTTAGTTTTTGTTTTGTTTTGCACAAAGGGGGTTTAGTTGTGGACATGAGAAAAGACTCACCATCAGTGTATAACCGGGGCTTGTCCCATGCCTCTTCGCATGCATCTACGTGAACCCATCGCTTGCGGTGAACAGAGTAGACTTCGGTCCATACGTGGTCTTCGGCATTCCAAACCCAGCGTACTCTTGAGCCAACGGCACGGCAGAGCATGCTGAAGCAGTTTGCCCACTCGCCACATCGGCCTCTTCGGGTCTGGAGCAGGACAAAAGCGTCGTTGTATCGAGGAAAGCGTTCGTAGTTCTGGCAGCCTTGGTGCGAGCAGCGGTAGGCCTCAACCTGGCTGGCGCCGCGGGCCTGTTCGTCGGGTAGGGGTGGAGTAATGCCCACGGCCACGGTGGGAGAGTAGCATCGTGAGCAGGGCGGGTTGTTGACCCAGGTAAAGAAGGATCGCTTGAACCATCGCAGCAAGGCGCGGACGACACAGTCTTGGTAGCCCCAGGCGGCCTTCTTGCCGGCACCCATGCTCTCGGCCTCGGCCTGCAGAATCTGGCTCTCTTCCTCAGCCTCGTTGTAGATTTGCTCGAGGGGAATGACGCGAAGGGCCTCGTCGAGGAGTCCAGGGTTCTCCCATCTCACGGGCATGTTGGAAAGCGAGTGGAGCATGTTCTTGAAGCGCAGCGAGCGGGCATCGCGCGGGGGTTCTGGGACGAGGGGAATGTTCTTGATGGATGAGTAGGCGGGCGGGGCGGCTTGCGAGGTGGGCGGCTGGGGGGTGCCAAAGTCGCGGGGAGCTGGTGATGCAGAGCGGGATTGAGATGATCGGGATGTGAGGTCGTTCATTCGCTTTGTGCTGAGGACCTGGCGGAACTGCTCAGTCAATTCGGCCGCCATCCTGTCCGTGTCCATGGCGTGTGTGGCAGCGCGAGGCACGCGGCTGTTGGGATCCATCGTCGACGGGAGCGGGTTGCAGTCGCAACGAAGCTGTGAGATGGACGTGGTGATGGAGGAGGAAGTGGAGTGTGCGGGTGTGGGTGGATGGGCGTCGGGGCGGGCGCTGTGTATAGCAGGCGCTGCAGGTTTGGCAGCAGGTGCACAGCCCGATGATGCGGCGGCGCAGCAACGGGGACAGCCACAGGCAGCGAGCGAGTATTCTGGGAAGCGCAGCGGACGGTGGTCGTGGTGACGGTGATGGTGCTGGAGGAGTCGACGGGCGCGAGTGTGTGCAACTCTGCAGCGCAAGAGACACGGGGCCGTCGTCGTCGAGGTGGTCGGTCGTGGAGTCGCTGCAGTGCGGTGGACGCAGGTGCGGACGGAGGGTAATTGATTGAGGGATGGGGCAAGACGACGACGACTCGCGCTTACCGCATGCGGCCGGGTTGACGCGGCCCTGTCGCGGCTTCCTCATGTCTAGAACCCACAACACCGACCAGCCGTGCCCGTCGCCTGCAACCACGCGCACTCTGGCGCTAGCTTTTCTCGTCATCGGCGTCGTCGTCCTTTTCCTCCTTTCACCCTCTTGCCTACGCCTCTGCACATACATACGTACACACATCCATCCATCCACCCTCACTCTCTTTTCTCTCTTCTCGCGCCAGCAACCCGCCAAGCGCCCGCTGCGTTGCTCTGCCACGCCCACTCCCTTCCCACGGCCCTGGGCAACCGGGTACGCTGCGCAGGGGGCGGTCCACGCCTCGCTAAGCGTGGCAGATTCGCACTACAGCTTGCGCAATCTTTCATGAACCACTTTGCCCTCTGGATTCGCGTCTCTTGGCACCCGGCGTCGCAAGCTGTCTCTGCACCCTCGACACGCCACAAGCTTTGCTGGCCAATATTGGCCCTGGACGCCCTCGTCGCTTATCCAGTCATCCGCCGACGCTGCTGCTGCTACTGCTGCTGCTACGGCTACTACTGCTGCTGCTGCTCATCGCTGTCCATCGCTGCTCGACATCGAGATGAACCCTTTTCCTGCATTACGTGATGGCGCGCATCAAACCCACTGTATGCTCCGCTCGCCACAAATTCCGTCATGAGGCCATGGGCACCATGGATGTACCTACGCTGTGTACTACACACAGGCGTCCTCAACAAACGCCGACGCTGTCTCCGCTCACGCCCTTCTCTTTGCGCACCCCGTGACAAAAGTACTGGGTACTTCATCTCCCCTGCTGGTCGGCTTTGCTTGCTCACGCCTTCGCTTGCGCCAGCCCTGGCTGGTCCAGACGTTCCTCAGTCGCTAGCCACGCGTCCGTCTGCCCGAGACTCCACCGCCCGTTGAACATCAGACTTTGCGAAAATTGGCCGTTGCACCGCCAAAACGCTTCTATGAATTGATATCGTGAATCGCGCCCGCTTGCCTGTGTGCTTGTGCATCGTCTTGTTGCCATTGCCGATCCCTCCACATCGTCTGTATCTACGTATGCGTGGCGTAAGAATCCAGCACCCGTGGCGTACCTTCTTGGGATCGACTGCAAGTCACAACCGCTTACGATGGACCCGACAAAAGCCTTTGCTGGCCTCGTCATTGCTTCCCGACCACGAGACCCTCCCTCAGCTCAACAGGATCTGCATGTCTCTCAACACTGCTCCTCTACAACGTCGACCAAAACCCCTATGCGGAGAAACACACTAATAGTCTACATGTAAGTGTCTTACTCCTGCTCCGTCTACCGAACAACACAGATATCTGCGTTAGTCAGCCACCCGGCGGTCTTGCACTTACAGCGCCTTGTATCAGGCCTCTGCGCATCCCCCAGCCGGCAGGAAACGGTCACCCTATCTACCGTATCCAGAATTTCTGTACACTTGTTCAGGCCCCCGCTCCACTACATACTGTCCTTCACCGCATATCTTCCTCCGTCTATAGTACGTACCCTCATCACAAAAAAGAAAAGAAAATTCTACCGCCTCCCTCTTAGATCCACTCGGAACATATGTGTCACCGAATTCCTGCTTATCATACTCATTCCTTCTTTTGGTATACCGTATTCATCTGTGCACGCAGCTTCTTGGCACGGCAGTCCAAGGTAGTCAGCAGTTTTATCATCGTCAGCAGTAGCAGCAGCAGCATCAGCATCATTGGAAATGATTCAAGTGACGTTTGCAGAGGACTCCGTCCTATTGTTTATTCGCTCCAGTTACATGTCGTACATACATACTACATACATACGTACTCAAAGTCAGGCAGCACGACCGGGGAAAGCTGACGTAGGCCTGGTTCGTTCACGGACCTCCATCGCTCATGGTCCCATGCTGCAACGACTACGTACCACCATGCTGTTTGGCAGGGAACACACAGGGACGTTGAGAAGGCGTCTTACGCATGTGTACGCATTCTGCGCCGATTCAAGCCACTACTCAACATACACTGATTCAACGCCTCCAGTTGCGCCACAGCAATCCGACTCAGGTTGTGGGGCCGAACATATCATGTGGCATCAGATGAACCACTATGACAATAAGTACTTTACATACATACATAACTATTACCTGCTCTACGATATACATTGTTCGGACAACATTACGTAGCACAGGCAACGTGCCAGATGCATGTACATACTAGGCTAGGTTTGGGCTTAGTTCTCCCAATCACTGCACAAGGACTGACAAAACCCTTGACTGCACAAATTTCTATACCGTGTTCAAGCCGTCGAAAAATAAAGCCATCATCCGTTTGGGCTTCCCCAAGGCTCAACCCCCCACAGATAAGCCCAACCCGTGTTTGAGAGCTGATCTGAAACGTCGTCAATAACCACTCACCCCTGCTGATGATCACTCAAAGCGCTACATACTATGGGACCCGAGTCGTCATACACGGTTTGCGGGGTTCTAAATGACGATGTGCAGAGAGCATGAAAACACTTGTGCACAAAACGCCCAGTATTATTTCTTGTTTCGAGAGCAAAGTATCTATTTGGACGCTCCCAGTCCCAGATAGGAAGAAACTCCGTGTACTGCTATGCCAGTTACAAAGCAAGCCTCAAACACCGTCGTGGGAAGATTATACATAAAGAGAAAAAAAAGCAGTATCTCAACTACAATCCTGCCTTGATGACTAGCACGCTAGTCCGCAGCTTAGCTTCCCACACCTTCTCCGCAAGCACGCCCAATGTCTCTGCCGCACCCGTACTATTTCGAATCTCATCCGTGTTGACTGACCTGTCCAGAACAGCCTTCATGGCCACGTTGCGACCCAGTACGATAAGGTCTCCAGCGTTGCGGGGTGACTGGCCAACCTCGATGCTCGCGCTGGCAATGACATCTGTGACAGGAGCCGTCGAGCTAACGGTGTTAAACACGACGCGGTTTGCTAGCTCGGCGGGCAGCGAGGCGCGCAGAGCAGCAAAGAAAGCAGCATCTTGTTCGCGCGTTGCTACAGGAGGAGCAGCACCATTGGGCATTGACGCCCAAACAGACTCTGCAATCTCAAAGTGCATGATGGTAGCTGTGACTTGTGGGTTCTTGGCCAACTGCAACACCAGGCGCAGTGCCGTCCTGTCGTCGTTGCCCCCGAAAAAGGGGAAGAAGATGTGATGACTCTTGTCTGCAATGGGCGCCAGGACCGTTTTCTCTCTTGTGCTGCCGAGACTAACGCTGCTGTATGTGCGTGTGAGCTTAAGCCGTTGCTGTTGTTGCTGCTTCTGTTGCTTGTTCTTGCTGCCACCAAAGTTCTTGTTGATCAACACCGCAACGGGTATGCTTGCGTTCTCCATTGCCTGGTGCACAAACGCGTTGTAGCTTGATGCCGCCAGCTTGTTCTTGGTGCCCTTGTCTTCGATAATGGCTTGTTCGGACATGCCACCCGTTTCACTCCATGGCATGATGAGGAACTGCGAGTCCGAAGCGCGCGTGGCCAGTGTTTCAGCAAACGAAGATTCTGGTACCACGAGCACTTCGCCGCTGACGGCAAGGTTGTGCAGCCGCCCAAACGTACGGAAGGTGTTTACAACTGGGTCGTGGGCCGTGTAGGATTCCAGTTCCGAGACTTGCATGACGGATGAGCCACGATCAGTCAGGTTGAGGAGACGTAGACCGTAAGCTTCCACGGGACGGTTGGCTGGTACTACTTCTGTCAAGCTGGTCTCTCCAGTTCCTTTGCCTAGGCTACTGTCGGTGCTAGTAGTGGCGTCCTTGGAAGGATGCGTCTTTGGTGCTGGGGTGTCGGTTCCGCCGAACAAAGAGGTAAAGGCCAGGAGGTTCGGCATGCTGTCGAGGCGGAGGTAGACGGTCAATCTCTCAATCTTCTCTGCAGCCACCTTCTCGTACTGCACCACATCGCTGCTGCCTTCGGCATCGTCGAGGGGCTTACCCGTGTCCCAGTCAATTTCGCCCCGGCGCCATGCTTCGACTTTCTTCTGGTACCACGGAGGATAGAACAACATGGTCAGTGGAGAAGAAGCAAAGGTCGTGACAAGGGCCATGACGACGAAGATAGTAAAGGTTCGAGTACTAAGAATCTTGGCGTTGAGTCCGATGTTCTGTCATTGTCAGTATTCCATCTCAGGCGCTTCACCAGGAAACAGAGCATCCTTACCAAGACGATAAGTTCGACCAAACCCTTGCAACTCATCAACGATCCCACAGCAAAACATTCTCGCCACAGCATCTTGCTGCCCCTTGCGGCAATAGCAGCACTGACGAACTTGGAAACAAAGGCCACAGCAACGACTCCAACGACGTAGGCCCATACAATACCGGAATCCAAAAGGCCAATGTTGGTGTTCAAACCGGAGAGAGTGAAGTACAGGGGCAGGAACAGTGCACCAATCAAATCCTCAATCTTTTCGGCAACCTTGATTGCAAACCCGCCTTCGTGGGGACAGATCAGACCAGCCATGAACGCTCCGAAAATCGGGTGCACGCCGATGATGCCGGTGAAGAAGGCCGAGCCGAGAGCAATAACGAGCGTAAGACTAATGATGCCTTGACTGGGCCCATCTTGAAGCGCGCGAGACCGGCGCAGGACGTAGACGAAAGCAGGTCGAACGGCGTAAACGAGGAAGACCATGTATCCCGCGCACGTGAGAAGGACCCAAAGTGCGGTCAATCCAGAGCCCGCGTTGACGAGGGCAACGCAAAGAGCGAGCAGAATCCACCCTAAAAGATGCGTTAGTCGTAAGGGGACGTAGAAGTGTTTTACCGTGTGGAGGCTTACCAACAACGTCGTTGCCAACACCAGCCGACAAGACAATAACACCAACAGGTGTCATGAGCAATTTCAGCTCAGTCAAGATACGACACAGCACTGGGAAGGCCTTTTTGAAGAGTCAGTACCAGTCCAGGTTCCTCCGAGTAACTAAACTCACCGTAATCGCCATGGCAACACCTATGAAAAGCATGTAAATCGGAAAATCAATGTGCACCATGCCATCATCATGCCTAAACTCATTGTACAATCCGACGGCAATAGCAGCTCCCATTCCAAACGGCACAATCATACTCGCCACGCCTACATTGAGTGCAGGCTTCCAGTTACTGAGCAAGTGCCTGAGGTCGACTTCGAGTCCGATGATGAAGAGGAATAGCGTAAGACCCAGGTTTGCAACTAGGTTGAGCGTGACCATGGACTCCTTTGGGAAAATGGACTCCTGGAAGCCGGGAATGCGGCCCATGACGGAGGGACCAAGAACGATACCACCGATAATCTCGGAAATGACGCGTGGTTGGCGGATCTTGGAGAGGGGATAGTTGAGCAGACGACAGAAGATAATAATAATGCTGGCCTGGAGTGCGTTAGCATTGTGTCTTTGCACCTCCTTCTTTGCATGGCTTATGGGTTGTAACACAGGTAGTAAGAAACCGCCTGTTCAACTGGTAAGCTAGGCTCTCTTGAATACGTACCTGAACAATGAACAAGATGATAGGATGTTGTGGATCAAAATGTACTGGGTTCACTCCTTCGAGAACACCAGCCTGTGGCGGCGCTTTGGGCGCGCCAGTAGGCTTCGTAGCCGCCGATGATAATGTCGACGACATGTCTCTTGTGTGTGTCACCTCTCTTTGGCCTCGAGACAGTACAGTATGTGGCGAATGTTACCCCAGATTCTCCAGGACCCTAACCCCGCAAAATATAAACTAGGACGACACGCCGAAACGTATAGTAGAGAGACAAGTAAATGTCGGGACCCTAAAGCCCTAGAGGGGCACTGAGCAAGTAGAACTGCTTGGATCCAAGGGTCAAGTCAGGCTGGAGGGTCGATTAAGAATGACTCTGAGTCGTAGAGCGAGGCATGGTAAAAAAAGGCCCAGACACATGCCAGTCGCCCCAAGGATCTAGGCGGTTGTCCGAGCGTTGCTTTCTCTGGGGTTCCAACAGCCCGCCCGCATGGCTGCACATCACGAAACCCATCTTTCACGCGCCGCAACCGGTGAAAATGAGAGCCAAGTCTACGCCAAAAGCCGCGGAGCGAGGCCGCCGCCGCCCCAGCCATTCGGGTACGCAGACATGTGCAACCATGGCGAGAGATATCGCCATGCGCGCGAAGCCACTGCCAACGCCACGCCTGCATCCTGCTTGGCCCAACCCGCCATGTGAGAGGCCCGCGTGCTTCAAGTCGAGCGAGGCAACTATTGGCATTTCTTTCACCGCCCACCCACGAGCTGAGATGTGGGCTGGATTAGAATAAGCCGTGGGTGGCATGTGCTCGCCTCTGCCATGCGCCAAAATGTCCTCGTAAGCGACCGCCGTTCCTAGCAAGCGTGCGTGGCAGATGATAGGTGGGCGGGCTGCCGAGCACCACGAATCTCGAGCTTGGGGCTTGGAACGACGTCTTAGCCCATTGAGAAAGAAAGAGGCTACGACTACAAGGACACCCTCCACACAGTTCTGCCAAGAGATAGTGAGCGGCCCTTTTGTGACGACGAGGTTGCTCAGCTGATGTTTTGGGCGTTGCGAGTAGATGGACTTGCAGGATTTAGACCGAGCGCGGGGCGGGCACATGTGGAGAAGATAGACTTGTGCTTGGTTAGGAGGACAAAATCGACACTAGCACGGTAGTATCGAGCATGCGCCAAGCCATGTTACCTGGTCCAACTTCCTTCACGCAAGGCTTCCTTCTCTCCTAGCAACAAGCATTTGGCTCAAATGCCCAGAACTAACCATGGAGGTTTGCACTTGCACACACATACATATACCAGGGGCATATGCTGAGCTACGTCATTGCCCAGTCGGCCGGATGCTTGGTCTTTCAAACCGCTGACCAGGTAACGAACAAGGAAGCTATCGGACCGGCTTAAAAAGACCATGCAAACGATATCGACGGACTTCGATCACAAGCAATGGCTGCTGAGATCAACATGACGTTAACCTGCACGTTGACGTTGGGCCATGCAACAACATACTCAAGAGAAAGAGAACCCACCGGATACCACAGCACCTGACATCTGTCGAGCACAAGGAGTCTGATAAACTTTCCAAACGCCACCTGGAACACGGATAGAGATTCCAATTGGAAACATTTGTATGATTCTATGGCTAAATGGACATGGACCTTGACATCTAGCAGCCGATCCTCTTGTTACTGACCACAATATCATCATACCAAATGGTGTTGGTATCGCCACCATAGCTCTCCCATCCAAAGTACGCCTGTAGTCAACCCTCGTCAGCAAAGCCACCCCGCAAAAAGCACAAACACAAAAGCAACTAGAACTCACCCCTGTAATCTTCGGCTTAATCGAACTCCTCGTCCACTGCGCTCCATTGGGATTCGACACGCCATTGCCCACATTCAGTGCTGCCACTGTGGCATTGTTCAACCATGTCTCAATGCTGCCGTCAGGGCCAAGATGGTACTCGAAGCACGTCCACTGGTTGGTCGGTAGCGGCTTGGATGCTGCAATGCCGTTGGGGGAGAGATCAGGCAGCGTCGCGTCGTCGCTTTCGCGGTTGTACATGAGGATCTTGGACTGGCCGCCAATGCGCAGGTGCTTCTTTGTGCCTTGGGCTGGGTCAGGCATTGTGATGAAGGTTACGTGTGAGTCGGTGAAGGCTTTGGTTGCTTTCCTGTGTGGTGTGATTGATTAGCATCCGGACAAGAAGAAGAAGGGAAAGAGAGAGAAAGAGAAAGAAACGCACAAGTAGGTTCGGACATAGACATCGCCAGAGGGGACTTTGTTCGTGCCGACAAAGACATGGCCGCAGTATCCGCCTGCGCCATCAACGCGAATCGAGTTCTTGCCCGTGTGTGCCGTCGTGCTGTCCAAGGTCACTTTGCCGCCTTGGTTGCAGTCCGGCGCATACGTGGGCCAGGCAGTCTGGTCCCAACCGTTTTCGAAGCCCTCGCTCACTTGTGCGAGAGCCGGAGCCGCAAGGGCAAGGGCAAAGATGGCGGTTTGGCGAAGCATCGTCTTTTAGGGTCTTGTCCCTTTCTGGTTTCTGGTGATTGGGCAAAAGACTGATGTCTGAAAACAACAATAATACAGCACCAAGGTGGGTTACTGGACATTTATATATACGTCTTGGAAGCATGGCCTCCCTCCCCTAAGCTTTTGCCTTCCGCTGCGAAAAGGGCATAGTCGGATGCTTGTTCCGTGCTTGTTTCCACAATTAATGACTTGACAGCCCAGCGTTTCCACTTTGATAGAGTGCCGGTCGAGGGGTTACTCTCGAGTGCGTGGACATTGGGTCGACGTTGTGCCATTTAGATTGCCTGCAAATTTAGCGTGGGACATGCGCATATTACGGAACGTCATCCTTGGGGAAACCCATTGGCACCGCGCTCCACAGAGATTGATTGTTCTCGCCGAGTACAAATTGCAGCCAATCCGTGTTCGAGAAGTCACCCATAGCGGTTCGAGAATAAGCACCGTCACGGCTGTCATGGCCTTCACAGCCGGTAGACTCGACAAATATACTTTTAATGCTTTTAATTCAACGGTAGCCTACGGGCTAGTTCCTAAAAACAACCCTCAAGCAACCTGCAATGCAATCCAAGCCATCGCTACAATGAGAACAGGAAAGAAAGGAGAAATAAATAAATAAAAAAAATCACAAACAGCCGACTATAGTCGCTGAGAATGGAAGACGCCGTTGGCTGAGCGCCGCGAATGAGACACTGACAGACATATGCTTCTAAACCAAAGAGAATGATGGATGACGGGAAGGTAGGACTATGGTATGTATATGTGCATATCCACCGAGACGCGTATTACATGGTGTACGGGACCAGCCTTTTGACAAAAAGACTACTGATGAAGGAGATGGTGGATATGGGTATAATCGTGGTATGCGCAGCGGTACCGTACAATTTTCCGCATCGAGGCAAATAAGACAAGTAAATTGCAACCCCATTTATTAGGAGGCGGTAGCAGCGTTGGTAGCAGCCTTGTTGACTTGTGTGACGACAACGGCAATAACCACGATAATGATGATGATGATGAGAACAATGAGGACACACCACCACTTCTTGCGGTTGCGGCTACGGGCCTTGTCGATGGCGCCGTCGATTTCGACATTGGCGGCCTTGACATTGTCGTTGATCTCTTCACCCTTTTGCTCAATGTTGGCAACAAGCGGCTCTTGCTCCTGGACAATCTGGTCGAGGTCTTGGAACAGCTGTGCGAGCTCCACCATCTGGCGTTCAATGTTTTGGATAGCCTCATGTCGCTCCTTGACGTTGCGCAGAGTAGACGAGGCTTGACCACGGCGATCCGAGAGCATCAGCTAGGAAAGTTAGCATGGGCAGTGGCTGGTAGCAAATAGAAAAGACGTACAGCTTGCTGGAAGATTTGCGTATTCGGGTCTGAGACAGCCTCACGGATCTCTTCATCAGTAGCATCTGGGCGAACGATGCGGTATTGACGCTCAGCGGCAGCCTGCGATTCCCTTCGGAACTCCGACTCGAGTGTCTGGTACCTGTTGATGGTGGTCTTGAGCCTGCGGTCGACCTTGCCAACCTGTGGGGCGTTCCTGGGGTTACCAGAATCAGGCTTTGATTTGATGTTCTTGACGCGTGTGACTAGGCCGCGGTAACCTGTCATGATTTGGGAGCTGAGATCGTTGATCTGGTCCGTGGGCATGTCTGGGCGAGCCAGCGATTGCTTGAAGACGCGGTCAAGGTTGTTGAGCTGCGCATCGAGGTCGTCGAGAGCGCGGTCGACTTCGCGGCATTCATTGAGAATGGCATTTGGATCGGCGCCGGCACCGGGGTAGGATTGCATCTCTACGTCGCCTGTGGGGGGGTGTATTAGATGGGAGCGGAATGCGCACGATTCAGAGATACCTACGGTCATTGTAGTTGTTGTAGCCGGCAGGGCTTTGGTCGCGCGCATCGTAGGGGTTGCCGCCCTGAGAACCGATCTGGCCGTAGCCTCTGTTTCCGTACTGTTGGTCGGCAGCAGCCATGGTCAGCGTGGGCGCGTCGTGGATTGTGAGAGTTGAAGATGATTGTAAGAAGGAGAGAGAGTGATGGACTAGGCGGCGTGGGTGGAAGCTAGACGGAACTTACGCTCATTCTGAAACGGGACGGGTATAGCGTGTGCGGGCTTGGGAGACTCCTGAGACGGCAGATGGCAGACGGGCACAGCAAAGCTCAAACGGCAGTGGGACAGGCAGCTAGCAGGACGGAATGGTGGGGAAATGTCAAACGCGGGCGGGCTCGAATCGGTCGTGGACGAAGGCAGGCAGAAAGATAAATGCGTTTCAGGGCCGCGAGTGTTTTCTGGGGCTGAGCGCGAGGGTGGATTCTCGCAGATGCAGGAGGCGCTCGCGCTAGCCGCTTTGGGTCGGGCGTTCCGCTTGTCAGCAAGAAAAAGCGGGGCCCTCATTGGCGGTTGGCCCGTTGCCATTCCGCCCAGCCATGCCTCTAAAAATGGCTTGTGCAGCCACGGCGAATGGTTCGTGAAGATAATACCTCTGTACGCACGACACATGTTGAGTACGTACTGCAACACACATACACATGTATGCAGCTTTCTACCAGTACAGTACAGTACCACACCATCCCGTCCATACCATGCCTCCGCCTCGTCGTCAATGGCCGGCTTCAAATACCTCATTTCAGCTCTCCGCCTCCCTCACGCCAGACCGCCTACATTAGCTCATCGCCACTTGGCCCCGCCCAGCCCCTCTACACCGTGTGCTACATACATACGTCTATCAGTTTGAGGCTTACGCAGTCGTGGCTGGCTCGTATAGTATTACTCCATGTGTATTCAGGGTCTGCTCGACTAGCCTCAGCCTTGCAGCTCGTCGCTCAGCTCGGGAGTACCTCGACCTGCCGGCTGCATCTCCGCCTTATGGCTACTGATACTACTACTGCTACTGCTACTGCAGGCTGGTACTCGAGCGAATCTGTCGACCTGGCACCTAACCACATTTGTGCACTTGATTAGTTGGCAGCCTGATTTGAAATGCCCCATCGCGTCCGCTCGTCTCCTCCAGCCCACGACTTTTCTTGGTACCCGAGACGTTGCTTAACTTCATCGACCGTTGCTTGGTCGCCCGTGTTCTTGCCAACATTGTCGCTGATCTTGACAGCATGGCGGCCCTGAGCAGAGGAAATCTTTATCACAATGTTCAAAGGCACCGACTTGTTGCCTGTCGATGTTTCAACGAAATCGTCTGTCCCAGTCAGCCGTAGATCAAGCTTTTATTCCTTGGTCACTCACTTGTCAAAAATGTTCCGACGCCGAACGTTGGCTGGAACCCTTGCGCTTCTGCGGCTGCCTTGTACTTGAAACACAGCTCAAGGTTCAGTGAGTCGGAAAACACAATCGTCTTCTTGTCCGTAATTCCTTCTTTGTCGTAAAAATCCCGCATCAATTTGATGAATTCTAGAGGATCTCCAGAGTCTTGGCGCACACCGGAAAACACTTGAGCAAACGTCTTGCCCGAACCAGTGTTTCCATCATATGGCGCTTGAATGGGTGGCTGGGTTGAGGCCATGGTCTCTACCGCATCCGTTTTGGTCGTGTTCCCTTCTGATGCCAGCGTCGTACTGCCTCCTGGAACAGCCGTGGTAATGCGAGGAATTTGCTTCTTGAAAGCCCGGAGGAAAGCCGGTGTGCCAAAAGTGTCAGTGAGGGCAATGCCCAGTACGCCAGCACCAAAAGTAGCCGTCCAATACTCGAGCGCAATCTCGTTGGCACTTTCGTAGTTGTCCGTGATAGCAGCCACACCCATGAACCACTCATGCGCAACCGTTCCGATAGGGACGAGCCCGTGCTTCATGGCAAAGTGAACGTTGCTAGTTCCCGACAGCTTGCCCTTCCACCCTAGTTTGGCGCCCTCGTCAGCCGCCCGGCACAAACCTTGCAGCACCAGGTCCTGCGTGTGGTAGTCTCGCCGCCTCCGTGAGCCAAACTCCGAAAAGATGCAGTCTCCTTCCAACAGCGTCTTTCCCTTTTGGTATGCCTTCTCGACTTGCCCATCGTGGTTCCAATCGGTTTCGACAAATTTGAAGTATGCCTCGCTGACAAGTGCTAGTAATGGAATCTCGTACAAGATGGTGTCGAGCCATAGGCCCTCAGTGTGAATGTGGAAATCGCCATAGTCGCTGTCTGAGCCTGTGTCCTTGACGGGTATAAAAGACAACTTGAGCTGCTTCGAGGGCTGAAGGCGAAAGGTAGAGAGGAATTGGAGGTATTGCGCGTTGAGATAGGGACAATTCTTTTTGAGAAAGTTGAGCTCTTCATCGGATACGGGCACATTCTCGAGCTCTGGAAGAATTTAGCGCGCGCAAGGCTACTTCATCAGGTTGCACTAACTCGCTACTTGTTCCTGTAGCCATTTGAAGGCTGCGCGACTGAGCTTCTTGTCCGGCGTGCGATTCGTGAAGCCATAAGTCACTGATACATCGGGGAAGAACTTGAGTATGCAACATTGCATAGTCAGTTTGTATAGATCAGTGTCGAGGAGGGAAAAAATGCCCTCGGGCAGCTTTGCTGATTCGGCCGCCATTGCGTTGCGCCGGAGTTGAGCCTCGAGGTGAGTCGCAGCTTCGAAGACAGTCAATGGAGGGGTGGTGGGGCAGTCGCGGGTTTGTATTGTAGCGCGTGTCGAGTGGGTCTGGGAATTGCGAATATGTAGCCGGGAGAGCAAGAGAGCGAAAGAGCACGTTATGTAGAATCCAATGCAAACGTCTCCGCGGTGCCCACAAAAAAATTATATAGATGCGCGCTCACCCTGACATGGATTGTTCCGATTCCTGTCGTCATGCGGCGCGTGAAGTCATCGGCAGCTAGCGTCATCTTGCTCAGCCCTACAAACCCTGAATGTGCAGGAAGCCTCGGCGGCACCGGCCTCCGTGCCTTCACAATCCTCCCAGGGTCCAACCTCCCTCCGTTCGTTACCTCCCAAGACATGCTGGTTGCCCTCTCCATCTTTGCCCTGTCGCTTTCTTTCCTGGTCTACCAGCGCCCGCCATCGACATGGCTTGCCTTCATCACTCGCCTCACCCGGTCAGGAGCGAATACGATACCTGACAAGTCACAGCATGGCAAGAAAGAAGACCCCACCACAACTGAAGAGGAACCCAAGTCTCCCAGCAATCATGAAACAGTCAACAAGATTGACAAAAGCTTGTCACCCGATTCTACCCCCAAGGCTACGCCAAAGCGAGACGACAATGCACCTCCAGTGCCCTCCTTCACGCTCAACGAAGATGACAGTTCGGGGGGCGAAGATGAGGAAGATAATCTACCGCCCCCATCTTTTCCAGCCATGAACTCCGCCCAAAGGGCCTCTCGAGCGCCCGCTCAATCTGCCATGCTTCCACCACCACCTCCCAGCAAGCCAACGCTCATGGCACCACCTCCCAAACCCACCACGTCTCTCATGCCACCACCACAGGTCGCAGCCTCGAGTCTGCGTCCCCTCCCCAGCTCCACTTCGTCACCCTCGATGCGCGTCCCCACAACCGGCCCTCTTCCGAACCGCGGACCGCTTCCTAATCGAGGCCCGCTCACCTCAAACAGTGGTCTGGCCGTCCCACCCAGCACCAACAGCTCCTCTATCAAGACGCCCAATGCCCGCGGCAAGGTGCTCCTGTCCCCAGGCCACTCGCCTCTCGACTGGGCCCACCTCCAAAAATCAGGCAAAAACCTCTCTGGCGTCGACTCCATGCTGCGTGTCACGCCCGCCATGCTGAAGGAAAAGAATGGCCGCAAAGGCAGACCAGCATGGTCAAGCTACCAGGGAAAAGTATACAACATATCTCCCTATCTGCCGTTTCACCCAGGCGGAGAGGGCGAGTTGAGACGAGCTGCGGGAAAGGATGGCACCAAGTTGTTCATGGAGGTACATCCTTGGGTGAACTGGGAGAATATGCTGGGCGAGTGCATGGTTGGCATCATGGTCAGCGAGGAGCAAGTGGCTACTAAGACTGATCTCGACGATATGGATTGAGAAGATTCGAAAACTTTGATACCCCTCCCCAAGTATTGTTGTTTGTATAGAACGAATGCGTCGGTGTGGAGTTTTTTTTTGGCTTTGTTCTTCTTATTGTGAGAATGGAAAATATTTATATGTGCGGAATGTTGTTGTGCAGAACAGAAGATGCATTTTTGTGGCGTTTTGTTGTTGTTGTGCGGTTTTGACATGTATCGAGTATAAAGGGTTGCGAAAGTCAATCGATAGCAGAGGTATATGTTTGGGTCATTTTGGCTCAATTTCGTCTTCAAGAGAATTTGAACCAAGCACTGGATCTCATAAATGTATATGTACTGAAGGCGGTAAATGGTACATAAGTTCATAACAAAAGAGGAAAAAAGGGTATATGTACAACAGGCAGATAGAAAGAGCATACAGATCAAAGTGATCCAGCCACCCAGTATATCTCATCCAAGAAACCAGAGTTTGAAGAGAAGGGAAAAAGAAATCAACGTCATGGACTTCGAGGCGACGTAGCAGGCGACGTAGCATACCACGGCTCCCTCTCTTCCCGCCACGCATTGCCCGCATACCCACCCCCTGCATATATCGCTTCTCCCCTCGTCGTATCGCTTTCTCCACTACCTCGCCCCCCGTCCATGACTTTTTCTCTCAGTTCGTCTCTGACGATTAGCTCGCCCTGACTCGCTCCGCTATCCCGTATACTGGCGGCGCCATACTGGCTCGGCCTTCGATGGCTATACATAGTGGTTGCAAAATCGCGCTCGATGACTCTCTCCTCCTTATCCAGCATCTCCGTGACACCTCTACCGTTTCCGTGGACCATGATGCTTGTCTTGTTGAGCGAGTGCTTGACGGGCTTCTTTGCGTTAAAAATGTCGCTGATTTCCTCAAGGGTACGGCGCCGTGTTTCGACGAAAAAGAAGTAGATGAAGATGAATTCGAAGATATCCCAGAAGATAAATAGGAGGTAGTACTGTTTTCTTGTGAGCTCAAGAATACAACGGTGACGGAGAAAGGTTGGGATGAGAGAGAGGAGGAAAACGTACCTTCCAACCTGCACCGGAGAAGGCAATTCCGGTAACAAACGTATTGTAAAAGTTGGCAATATTGACCCAGAAATTGTAAAAAGCCATGCCTTTGGCTCGTGACTCGTACCGAAGACACTCTACAGGATACAGCTGTTGTAACGGAGTGTAGCCTACACTGTAGATGAAACCGCAAATGAAGACAAAGGCAATAACGGCCTTGGCTTGACCTGGTCGCTTGATCTCAGGTGTTCGGTTGTTGCCGAGATAGATAGGCTGGCCATCGGGGCCCGTCTTCAAGTTCGTAGCTACAAGTGCGCATACAATAGCAAAAACCACAACGAGTGATGCAGTACAGACAAGCAATTGAGGGCGACGGCCCCAGGAATCTGTGTATATGGCGCCGAAAATGGCTCCACTAAACGAAACAACGTTTTGCATGCCATTATAAAGGAGACGCGTGTGGTTGTCGTTGATGCCGGCACCTTGGAGCATGGTTGGATAGTAGTAGGATACCGGTCCGTTGCCAGACCACTGTCCAAAGAAAGCCATGGCAAGTACAAGCATGGTTCTGTAGCGGGCTTCCCGGGAATTGAACAGCTCACGGTAGTCCCACCATCGCTTGTCGGAACCTGTGACGCTAATGTCTTCAACCATCTCCTTGTATTCAAGTTTGACAATGGGAGAATCCCGGTTACCTTCGCCATGAAGACGAGCCATGGTATTGAGCGCCTCTTCATGTCGATCGTTGGCGATGAGCCATCGGGGTGTTTCCGGCAAGAAAGGTGAGCAGCAGAACACAATACCCGCAAAGATTAATTGAAGCCATACTGGAATTCGCCAGGATTGGGTACCGGGTATGTTGCTCGTTCCATATGGTACAAAGGATCCAGGAATTCCACCAACATACCAGAAGGTGTTGAAGATACCAGTACAAACACCACGATAGGAAGGGTGCGCCATTTCAGAAACATAAGCCGGACCGGCGGTTGACGTGATAGCAACACCAAAACCAAGAATAAATCGTCCGCCCATGAACCCGCCGAGGTTAACACATGTTGCTTGGATACAGGCGCCGACGATGATGATTGCGGTGCCGATGAACATTCCCCATTTCCTTCCCCGAAAATCCGTGGCTGGGCCGGCGACGAATGAACCGACCAGGTTGCCTATAGTGTAAATTGCGTAGACGATTCCAGTTGTTGGTGTTCCCTCGTCAATGTTGAAGCCAAAATATGAGCGATATTGATGGTAACTGTTGATGGCGCCCATGAGCGATCCATCGTATCCGTTGATGCATGAGTTGAGTGTGGCAATGAAGAGGCAGAAGTAGAGCTGTTTCGTCGTAAGCGCCATGTATGGACAAAAGTGTTCGTGAAGCCAACCTTGAACATGGACTTTGTCCAAGGCCTGACGTTGGCCTTTGCTGTTGCATCGGCAAAGGCAACATTCTGAACCTGGCGAATCTCCATGGTACTACTACTGCGCTCCGTGTACGAGGTATGCACGTCCCTCTTTTGCAAATGGTCCATCTTTTGCTATCTTTCCACACAGCAGTTCTACCACCAGCCAACGAAAGAAATGATGATGTATTGTCGAAGCAACGCAGTGAGCGTTGACAAAGGAGTGTAACAACGAAGCCGTCTTCGCGCCCGAGGAACTGGACAGCATCACCTGCACACCAACAACCACCAACACACATAAGAAGCAGGAACGCGGAGTAGCTTGCAGGGTATGGAAGTGGAGCAGCGCCAGGCGGAGGACAATTTAATTTAATCAAGCCATCCCCACGCGACCCATGCAGTTGATATGTTCTCGGCAGCAGGCAAACCACCACTGAGACATGCCAGATCCCAAACTGCACACTGGTCGCTTGCTCGCACAGTGCAAGGGGATTCCGCGGCGGGTGCGTTCTGCCGGGCGCATGATGACCGGGTATTTGCACAATTGCGGCCTCGCTTATATGTACGTAGGCTAAGAAGAACGATTGGTGTATAGAGATCCGAGATTAGACGGAGAGACGTGTATGAATGGACCAGTACTCAGC
This sequence comes from Curvularia verruculosa, assembly GCA_036172615.1. Taxonomy (NCBI): domain Eukaryota; kingdom Fungi; phylum Ascomycota; class Dothideomycetes; order Pleosporales; family Pleosporaceae; genus Curvularia; species Curvularia verruculosa. The sequence continues at coordinate 23,691 of JAWDHC010000216.1, forward strand.
CTGCCGCTCAACGGCGCCCGTTAGCTGATGCTTTACCTGCATCTGACTGCGTACATGGCGAGGTGTTGGTGGAGGCAGGGCCCTCGTATGTTGGTGGCAGGTCTATGCTGGCAAGCAGTCCTCTACCGGTTCTCAGAAACCGACACGCTCAGCTGCGCAAAGAAGATACGACGGCACCGTGATACAGGGCCGCCTGGCGTTGCACGCCGCAATCCTTCGTCCTGCCCGAACCCTGTTCTTGGTGATGCAGCGGCGCGGCAACCGGCGCGCTATCGCGAACTTTCTTCGATGATCCCGAGGTAATGGCATGTAGGATGCGAGCGGAGAAGCAGCTCTTTTGACTGGCGAAGCATTGCGTGATGTTCTGGCAAGGTTTACAGCGACGAGGGTGGCCTGTTGTGGCAGATGTAAGATGGTGTTTCTAACATGCCGAGAGCACTACAACTAGCCGTTTCTGCCTTGGGAACCCGAGCTAGCGGTCCGAAAAATCCGGGGGAACACCCACCCGCCCGCCCACAACGGGCGTGGATAGAGCACTGCTTTGCTGGACAGAAGCTCTGTGAGACCCAAGTTTACACACATTGTGCATTGACGACTAAAGAGTTTGAATCTAGGGCCATATTGAAACAGCTATACATGATACGCATCCAATTGCATGTTTCATGGGCTCGCTCTCGCCACTGTGCCCATGGTCTAGATATACTATGTATGTATATTGGGGCCACCATCGTGATGACAGGCTGTCGAGGATCTACGCGCCGTGTGACCATGTGCACTCTGTGTCTAAATTCGCCATCCAGGATCCCGGGTCAATTCTAGAAGCTCGCCATTGCCATCACCGAAGACGGCATCAGTTGGTAGTATGAGCACACGACATGTCAAGAAACGCAAGCCGTCCAAGATAATCAAAAACAACCTTGTGGCTATTATACATGCATCCGTAGTCTAGACAACTAGGCAATTGGGAAAGGTGACTCTACAAGCCTCCCTATAACCTGTCATGAATGCAAACGCTGCCCTTCTCCACTGCCGTGCGCTAGTCCAATAAACGCATCTTCTAGAAAGAAAGAAAAAACACGCTACCGGCTATCCCCGCGCGGCACTGCTCTACTCGTCATCATCCGGGTTAGTGTCCGATTCGTAGATGAACTCGTTCGGAGTCGACGCCTCTTCTTCGCCTTCGTATACCATGTTGTCATTGACCAGCGCTGCAGCAGTTGTTACCGACACGCCTTCTGGTGCTTGTTCCCCAGAGGAACCTGACGCCCCAGGGGCAGGTGCGGGTGCAGCCTTCTTTACCTTGAGCTCGAGGAGCGTCTTGGGTTCCGAAGGCTTCGTGTCTGTAAGGAGGATAACGCCCAGAGTTGGCTGGGAGTGCGTTAGCCCGTGTTCTTGCTTAATATAGGTTTTTATACCACTGACCTTCTTTACTGGTACATATCGCTCACTTGGGAAGCTAATGTACTTGATTTGTGGCGGTAACACACGCGACATGTTTTCCAGCTCGTAGCCAACCTTCTCCTTTTCAGCCTTCTTCTTTGACGATGACTCGGCAGCCTGGGCCCCCTCGGCCTTGTCACCTTCTTCCTTCTTAGTATCCTCGTCCACGTCCATCTTGTCATCATCGCCGGATGGCTTTGGTGTAGAAGGAGCATGGTCGACGTCCATGCTTTCCCTTCGCTTTTGACGCTCCTTGACCATCCGTCGTCGCTTGTCTTGAGCCGTGGTGGACAAGACTGCTGTCTTGATCTTCTCGGGCGCTTCTTCTGCCTTGACCTCCGCGTCTGGTGGGTAGTCGAACATACTTGGCCGCGTGTTGCTGTGGAACTTGAAGGATGGTATTTCAAGCTCCTGGTCCAGGCCAATGACGGCAGTAGGCGTAAAGCTCAGGGACAGGAAATGCGTCAGAGGGAACCAGTACCAGTACTGAGTGAAGACAGCCATGCCTACAATGGCAGTCATGTTCAGGTTACCGGTTGGCGTCTGCAGGCCAATTGTGCAATTTCGGCCTCCAGCATCAATGATACCAAGAGCAAGAGCGCATCCAAACTTGGCCATGGCGTCTTCGTGACGGTCGCCGATAACCTTGGCCAACTGCTTCCGGATTGACGCCACCTTGGGGTTCATGGCCTCGTTCTGCTGTACCATAATCATGGACAGCGCGATCAAAGCACCTTGGCGAACGAAATCGGTGGAGTCTTTCATCATGGGCTCGAGCAAATCGACAGCCTCAGGAAGCCCAGTGCCAGCACATGCGATACCGAGAGCCATTGTGGCTCCGTACCGAACATGAGGGTTGTACGACTCAGCGAGGAGTTCGACCATGCGAGGAACGCTGCCTGGCTTGCGGAAAAGGATGAAGCCCAAGCTCATGACCGCAACTCTTCGTACGTCGTCGCTCACGTCACTGACCGCAACATGCAACAGTCTTCGCACAGCCTTGTTGCTGCCCGTGCCACAGTAGGCCAATGCAATTGTCATGATTCCTCCATAGCGTAGGGTTGGGTCTGGGTCGTCCAGGAGGCCATTGATGAGCTCATCAGCAGCCTCTTGTCGGCCGTACATGATGAGCGCCATACCCATGGCAAGACCTCGAACAATCTTCTCGTGCTGTGTGTCGTGCGCATACTGGATCATATCTTCGAGTGCTTTGATGTTGCCTGTGCCGAGCATGACAAGACCCATCGAGAGTCCAACAGCCTCGCCATTGATAGCAGAATCGGTATATAGGACGTTCTTGAACGCTTCAAAGATCTCCTCAGAGCCAGTGGCCATGCCGGCGACACCGACACCAAGCGCACCACCGTGCTGAATGACTTCCTCAGAAGCGTTCTGGAATTGCTTCAGAAGCAGATCAAGAACGTTGCTTCCGTGGTTGGCGTAGATCAAACCCAAGGCATATAGTGATCCGCCTTGCTCATAATGAGAACCTGAGGAAACGCTGTCCTTGGGTAGATATGGCTCGAGGAGCTTCTGCCCCTGAGTGATGTTCCCGCGGTGAATGACACCCAGAGCAGCGGTTGCCGAGAACTTTGACCAGTTGACTGCTTTTCCTAGCCATTCCAGGTTCTCCCGGAAGAATGTGTCATTGGTAGTGCCTGCATTCATGAAAGCGTTTGCAAAGGTGACACTGGAATGGAAGATGGAGTTCCTAGCCTCCAAGCTGTCACGGATCTTGTTTAGTATCGCCTTGTCCGTGCGGTTGTTCCTGTACAGAAACTCGAGGTTGAGCTCGATGCTCTTTGTTCCTCGAAGGATATGGCGGACAGAGTTGAAGGACTTGAGCTGCTCCTCGGTCGAATCTGACTCCTTCGTACGCGAGACGTTGCTTGTGTCGGCGTTCGCGAGTAGAGAGTCGGATTCACTAGCTTCGTTTGATTGGGGCTTCTGAGTGTCCTCTTCCTTCTCAGCTGCGGGGAGCTCTCCCATGACCTTGCTCAAGAACTCCTGTGTACCGTTCTCGTACAGATCAAAGGAGATTTGGTACGCGATAGCACGCGACTTGTCGTCGTCACGCTCAATGAGCTGCCGAATGAGTTTCGAGGCGAGGGCATGCTGGTTGAGGTAGACGACGCACTTGGCAATAGAAAAGTAATCAGGGTTTGGTATCTGGTCATCGTTGAGTAGATCCAGAATCAGGCGAAGGATCTCGTTCCTCAAGCCGCGCTCTTGTACCACGTTCATGCAGATGTCGAGAACGTACTCCATCAGGTCTTCGCTCTGTGCGGACGGTTGCGCAGGCTTCTTGCTCTGCTTCTTTCCATCCTGGCTCGCTCGGACGATCGCTTCGCGCAAAACCTCGAGATTTCGCGCCTCAATGGCGATTCCCACGACCTGCTTGTAGTTGCCACTCTCGTAGCAGCTCTCGAATATCCGTCGGACAGTGCTGTGGAGGTTCTTCTGCACATTTCGCTGCAGAACCATGGGGGTGGGGTGTGCTCCGGGTACACCTGCGTTGCCTCCTCCAGGTACAGTGGGATCGAATGTAGAAGAGTCCTCTCTGGAGAGAAGCGACTTGGACGGTAACGCGGACTGCGAGAAGGGTGTTATCGGTGATGCCAAGCTGGCCGAAGTACTGGCACCGCCCGCAGCATTACCAGAAAATGATGTGCTGAGCTGAGGGGGAGCCTGGCTCGCCTTGCTAACTGGGGTCGGGGGGTTGTGCATGACTGATAGCGCGATGTACGTATCTAAGCATTTTGCTGAGGAAAAGCAAGTCAGTAGGTGTTCTCTAGATAACAGCAAGCCCAATTCTTCGGCTAGAGGACTAGGCAGCGAACAGGGGGCGAAGAAGCAGCCCCAAGGTGTGCGGTGTCTTACCTAGTATTGTCTCCTCGAACTCAGCGGCCTTGTGGATATCGAAGAGCTTGCCCGCACCCAGCGCAAAGACCATGCTCTCATTGTACTCTTGCAGCTGATAGTATACCTTTGCCGCTACTAGGGCCGCAAGCTCGCGCTCGGGGAAGGACTCATCTTCGTAGAGGGCTTCACTATGACGCATTCACGTTAGCAGCTATAAGATGACGAGATTCGCTAGATGAAAGTCTGAGGCAGCACATCTGAGTGTCTTACATTTGGCTGACGGAGCCCGCGACTTCTGGCCACAGCAAGTCAATCTCCTCGTTCAACCGCTGAAGGGCGAATGAGCGCAGAGCTGGATCCGGTTCGGAGAGAAAGCCAACGACACCGGCGGCAGATGTGAGGCCAACCATTGCGTTGAGTTGGGCGAGAACAACACGTGTGTCGGTGGTGTTGAACGCTCGTCCGTGATGTGGAAGGGAGAGGGAGAGGGAGCTGTTGCGGAAATGGGTGGAAGGCTATGGAGCTACGCAGTGGCGCCTGCGGGCTTGCCTACGATCAGAGGATACGGTCAGGCCGTGTTGCTTCGGACTTTAAAGTGGCCGTCACAGTGAAGGAGAGACGAAGATGTGAAGTTGGAGAGAGATTGATGGGGATGGCGTGGCGCCGGAGAGGTGGGTTCGGGGAATCGTGTACGTGATGGTCTAAACACAGCTCGTGAGTCTCGGAAGCGGCGACCCTGGTCCACTTCAACATGACATAATACGCTAGTCTGCACATCACTCCCCCGATAAGCTCCAACCAAGTGCGCCGCCTCACTCGAAGCATGCGAATATGGGTGGAAAAAGGAGGGATTTTATTCTACATGTCTAATTGGAATATGCTGTATTTGCAAGGACGGTAAACGTGGCATAGCTGGCGAAATGATGTTTGCCAAAACTCCAATTCATAGTCAATACCATCAACTAACAGCGTGGGCACAAGCAATCTGATGAAATATAGTGAAAATCGGGTATCGTATTTTGAAAGAACAAAACTCCTGATGATGCTGATCTTGGGTCTGATATTTTTTTCTCCCTCGATCTTTCCAAAACGCCATGCAGAAACAATCGTAGTATTACAACCAGCAGATCCCTCTCCAGTCCGTCCTGCTAGGCACCACCGCTCGGGGCTGTCATCTCACGCGACAACACCCGTAGGTTGTTCATTAATCCATTGATCAAACTTTCAAACTTGGTAGGCTCCTTCCGTCTCACCTTGTCCGCTTCTGCTATGAGCACACCAGAGTCAAGCTCCAGCTCCAGTTCGTGGTTCTTGCTGGGTCCTTGGGAAACCTGCGTCAAATCGACCTGGTAAGCGCCGAGCCATGAGTACGACATGCGATCCTTTTGTCTTTGCATGCCCTCGGCAGTCTTTCCACTTTCAAGGGCAGGCTTGAGACTTTCGATGGGCCCTGGGAAATCGATTTCCAAGTTGATGCCGATGCGGTAGTCCCACTCCGTTTTTGGAGAGCTGACTTCGAGATTGCCTAACCGATGCTTTATGATTGCCCGCAGGAACTCGCCCGTGTTCTTGTCGCGAGTCACACGAACGCGCTGTCGGCCGCCGGCCGCGCTTATCAGGCGTTGGACGATGGGGTTTAATGAACTGAAGCCTTGCTGGTCCAGCTCGAAGAACATGTCCGTCTCGTACGTGTGTCGGTAATCGATCGGAGGTCGTGCGGTTCCAGGAGCTTTCGATTGCTGGACTTGAGCGTTGAGAAACATGTTCATGCGTTTGTGTTGCTGCGCCGTCATGGTACTTTCGAACTTGACTTCCAAGACGTCGGTGTTCAACACGGTTTCTGTGCGCCAAAACCCACGCAGTCGCTGGTCCGTCTGCTTGTCTATGATCTGGCCCCATCGCGCTTCCACTTCCAGCTGCACTTTTGGGTCCGCAATCGCGTTCCGCACAGCTTCATTGTTGACGGCCATGTTCCATATAAAGTCGCAGACGTTGCGCGACACGTCATCGTAGATGTGTGCGTCATTTGAGATGGGCCTCTCGAAGCCTGAGAGCTCACGCCCTGCCGTCGCCGGAGGCGGAGCACCTTTTTCTATTGATGGGTGTCCGTTTCGCTCCGCCAAGGGCGGCGGGTGAGGTCGGGGAGCCTGCGATGGAGGTTGCGCGTGCGGCTGGGGTTGGGTGACGACGGGTGGAGGCGGACGTGGACGCGACTGTTGGCGCTGTTGCTCCTGGAGCTGCTTCAGTTCCGGCGGGAGCACTTCGCCTTCGCGATATGCCCAGATTGGCTTTGGATCGTGGCGCTTGCGCTTGAGCGACATCTGCTTGTTGTGTTTGGCTTTAGGCGGCGGCGTCGCCAGGCTTGCGGTGACGGGGACGGGCGAGGACGCGGTGGTAGAGTGAGAAATGGAGAGCGAACGGCGTGGTAGCACCGTTGCTTCTCCATCATGATTCACTAGCGCAGATATATCCATGGTGGGTGTGGTCGGGTTGTGCGTCGGTCAATGTACTCACCATCGTGTACAGGAAGGCTAGTGAAGCTGGCGCACGGCCCCGGCAGCCCAAATGACCCTTGCTATGCGGCGGTCCAAAAGCCGTTGACGCGCATGTCGCCCTAGCCTTTGTTGTGTTCTTAGCACTTGCAATCATCACTAGGCACAGTATAGAACGAGAGAGCAGGATCATTCAAAAAGATTTGCGAGCCTTGGGCTAGTGTCTACAGCAAATCTTGCCGTTCATGCGCCAGACCGTCATTTGGCCAAACGAGTCATGTATATGCGTCTTGTGCAGCATTCTCTCCCCACCTGCACGCACCCCCTTCTATCGTAAATAGAATGTTTCCGCTCCCACGGGTACCCTTTACGCGTCTTGGTCGAGGCCAAGGTCTTCCTGTGCCGGGACAATACGGAGCGTGTTGGTGTGTCCCATGCCTCCTCTCCAACCCTGCACGCAGATGACTGGATCACCCTTGCTGAGCACACCGAGCTTGATGGCGTTCATGATACCCCACTTGAGTCGGCGGTCGACATCCTCCTGCCATGGCTCCGTCTTGAAGTCTGGCTTTGCTTCGGGGAAATAGAACGGGTAGACGCCACGGTATAGGTGTGAATACTGCTCTGGTTAGCAACCGACGCTCGTTTCTCTCATGTTCGCAGAAAACTCACCCTCGCAGCCATCTCGTTACGGGTAACCATAATGATGGGGCACACAGGCCTGTACTTGGAGATGAGACGGGCGGTAGTACCACTGTCAACAGGTTAGAACCCACAGCTATAACATGCTTGTCAAAGCTTCTTACCTTGTCGTCAAGACTAGAATGGCTCCGGCATTCTGCTCGAGACTAGCGCTGACGGCTGCCATGGCACAGGTCTCGGTCGTTGGGCATGGTACGGGAGCAAGCTTTCGTAGCTCATCGAATGCATTGACATAGGGAATAGCAACCTCGGCAAGCAAGCACGTCTCGTGCATCATGGTGACAGCCTCGACAGGGTAGTCTCCCTTTGCCGTCTCACCAGACAACATGACACAGTCAGCACCATCGAGGACCGCGTTACCAACGTCGCTGACTTCGGCACGAGTTGGGCGTGGGTTGTAGGTCATGGACTCGAGCATCTGTGTGGCGCAGATGACGGGCTTGCCGGCAATGTTGCACTTTGTGATCATCATCTTTTGGGCAATGAAGACCTGGCTGGGTGGGATCTCGATACCAAGGTCACCACGAGCAACCATGACACCGTCAGTCTCTCGCAGAATCTCGTCAAAGTTGTTTACACCTTGCTGGTTCTCGACCTTGGCAATGATTTGAATGTCTTTGCCCTCCTCGCCAAGCACCTCACGAATGGCAGTGATGTCGCTACCGCGGCGGATGAATGAGGCAAAGACCATGTCGACCTTGTTCTTGACACCAAACTTGAGATCGGCCTTGTCCTTTTCTGAGAGCGGAGGAAGATCAATGTCGGTCTTGGGCAGGTTGACACCTTTCCTCGATGAAATCTTGCCGTTGTTGACGCACTTGCACTTGAGCGTCTGGTCGTCTACAATCTCGAGGACCTCGAATGAGAGGACACCGTCGTCGACGTAGATTGTGCGGCCAGCCTCAATGACCTTTGTGATGTTCTTGTAGTCGACGTACATGTTCTTGTCGTCGCATGCAGTGGCATACTTCTCATCGGTAGTGATGTTTATGATGGTGCCAGCCTTGATGGGGATATCAACGTCGCCCGCAGTGTTGCCGGTTCGGATCTCGGGACCCTTGGTGTCAAGGGCAATGGCAAGCGGCCTGCCAGGCTGTGTCCTCTCGGCTTCGCGCGCATTGTCAATGACGGACTGGTGGTACTCGTACGAGCCGTGGGAGAAGTTCATGCGGACGACATTGAGACCGACTTTGCGGAGAGCGTTGATCTTCTCGGCAGAGTTGGTCTTGGGACCAATGGTGCAGATGATGGAGGTTCTCCGGTACTGCTTGGCAGGGGTGTACTCAGTGTTGAGCTGGCTGAGCCACTCAATCCTGGTCCTGCCGGCGTTGAGGTGGTCTAGACTGTAGTCGGTGTTAGTGGATGCTACAAGGGGAGCGTAGTCGCGACATGCTCATGGCGAGCTGCTGTTTCCGAGAAACTTCAAGTCCAGTCCCAAAGGCATGTCACTGAGTGTGCTCTGTCCCTCGCAGGATACAAAGCAAAGGGTACATGAAGAAACTTGGCATGGGCCCAAATTGAGTGCTTCGACCCTTGCCATGGAGCGATTGTATCGTGATGCGCAGACAGACTTGGGGATTGCGCCAGTCAAGTCGGCTGCCATAGCGACAAAGTTGCAGTGTGAAATTGAATGGTACGTACGCGTTTGCCATTTTCTACGTCGAGTAGAGTCTAAGGGGGGAGATGGAGAGGGAAGGAGAGGCGAGATTGAGAGGCGAGATTATATCGCTGGAGCGGAGTGCGGGGCCGGTAGGAGCAGTATCTACAGATGCTCCGGGCAGATATGGCGGTGGCTTTAGATAAAGCAGGAGAAGGAAGACGAGGTGGAGAGAACTGGGACAGAGAGAATGGCGCTCGACGGGGTTTATCTTGTGCGGCGACGGGCTAGAAGTTTTGTTGGCTGTTGAGCGTGTTTTGGAGGGGCAGGCCGACCGGCGCTAGTGATGCTCTGCTTAGTACGTGGGGCTGCGGCGGCACGTTTGGATATAACAATTGGAAACGAATTGCGATGGAGATCTAGGCTTGGTAGAGAGAAATGTGGGCTTAGTTAATAACAGTGCTTAGTCTGCGTCGTCGCATCTGCTGACGCCTGCTGTGACCCTCACCCGTGGTCGTGAGCTCGCCGCCCATTGCGTAGGCGAAACCACCCACGTTGCAACCTGCTGCTCATGCAAATTGGAAATGGCGGCATCACATCCCGCTCTCCCCGTTGTCGCATCTAGCTAGTCGCTTCTTGGGTGGTGCTTGTATCGGTGCGCGGCCGGATGTTTGGCGTATCATATTTTTTTTTGCTCAGTGGTTCTACCCGCGGGCGATGGGTCGTGTCTTGGTGGTTTCATAGGGTCAGGTCAGGCCAGGGAAGAGAGAGAGCCCTGAGGAGGGTTTGACCAAGCATGGCCGACTTATATATCACCTGCCCGTACCATGGTCCGCTCCTAGATCACCCGGAGCTCCGCAGGGCCGCCATGCCCGAGGTTCAGTGCTGCTCGGTAGCCGTCGAGGCGTGGGTATGCTAGAGTGCCGTGGTAGTGGATACATGGCGGCCATGGCAAGTGATGTGCTTGCAGGTCATGTATGTATGCTATGCGCGGATAGTGGCTTTCTTCAGCCACATGAGAGAGAGATACCCACCGTAAAGTGGGCAAAGAGGCAGATGGCTCTCATTGCGCGTCTCCCAATGTGCTTGTAGATGACTTGTCGACGAGGGAACCCTGGAGTTGCGCGTGCCGGTCCTCTCAATCACATGCAGGGAGTGACTAACCCACCCATCAGCCACACGTCTCTCTACCACTCACTCTACACCGCATCCTTCCACCACTCAACACCCACCACCCACGACAACACCCCTACCCGACAGCGATCGCCAAACCTCCCCCCATAACCTCCACACCCTGCCCAACATGGTTGTACGTAGCCCGCCGGCCTGCGCCTGTCGGCCCGCTGAGTCGCATGCTCCATAGCTTACACTTCTCCCAGCTCGGCAAAGTCGCTCACTACGCCTTCGATGCGGTGCTATGTACGTACACAGAGAGCGTGCACTGTCCCACTACACTCACTAACCATGCCACAGTCTCCGCTTTCCTCGCTGGCGTCCGACGCTCAACTGGTCTCACGTATGTTCTTCCTGTCCCGCCTTCTTTCTAAGCGCCTACCCACCTTCCTCGCCGTCGCCATCATCATCACAAACCTCTCTGCATGATTTGGCGACGCCGAATAGTACAAAAAAAACAAAAAAGTCTGGAGCTAAAGCTAAACCCCAGACCCAGTCTAAAGCCAGAGTCCTTCAGCGAAAACCCCAGCGCCCTAAAGTGGTTTGAAAACTACCTCTGGGTTGGCGAGACCGTCATGGACCAGAGCGTCGCCTTGTTCGGCTCGAGCTCCTACTTTGAGCGCAAGCGATAGACTATGTACACAACGAATCGACACGGCTTTTAGGCCCTCGGATAGCAGTCGAAGAAATAGTGACAGAGGATAGCCCTTGAGTAGATAGGCAGGAGCCAAACAGGGAAGCTAAGACTGCTTTGGTCGAAGGGGTGGAGAAAAAAGGAGAAAGGGATAAGAAATGCTGCAGAGACCATAGAGACATGGATATAGGTGGTCTCGAGGTACGATCTGTGCATAGTGCAAGACACAACACGGGGAGGCGAGCATGGGTCATGCAGCTTCACATTTTTTGTTTCGCTTCTTTGGCAGATGGCGTTGTGGTATTTGTCTCATCATCTCAATATGTAGACGACACGAATTCACGCTTTTGACATTACACACAGACACTGTGCTCGGCATAGCGTGCAATGATTGCCATTCTTGCTCTTCTGCAACAATCTGTTTGGGTATCATGCTCTGCATATGAGACAAAACGGAATGCTCCAGAATCTCGCCATGTTCCCCTTTGCCCCGAAACCCTATCCCCTCCGCCTAAACCTGAAGCCAGTCTCTTCATCATCACTATCATCATCCTTCCTACCCACCCTACCTTTCTTGGCAGGTGGCCCACTCGCAGCTCCAAGTCCTCGCTTCTTGCTCCTCTGCGTCTGCGTACCTTCAAGCTGCGTTTCTGCAATTCTTTGCGTCCTTCCGCTGCTTCTCTGTGTCCGCTCACCAGGCACTTGCTCGTCCTCGGGTCCGCTGTCTTCCACATTGATGACCACTTGCTGACTTTGAGACCTTGAGGTATCCTTCCGCCGAGAGAAGCCCCCAACCTCTGGCTCAGATCCATCGTCATCTGCTTGAGTGCCACGCCGACTATTGTGCGACCGCGACGATGGCTCCACGTCTTCGAGGAAGAAAGCATCCCCAATGCCGAACCCTTTCTTTGGCGGTGCCTCCTCGAGCGTCACCATGACTTTATGGGCTTGTACGCCTTGCTCAGTACCACGACGACGGAATTTTTTAAAGTTCTTGCGGCCGTTCCATTCTGGATTCCACCGCTCGCTTTCCCCTCGGTCCTGGTTGCGAGTAGGAGCTCGGTTTTGTCGCGGTAGTACCTCCATTTCCTCGACTCTGGCCAAATTCCTTAGCTCAGAAATATCGATACCCTGAAGCGCCTCTCGAAGGTTTTCCTCATCTGCTTTGCGTCGATCTTCTTCCTCTTTGATCCGCTGGCGTGTGTGTTCGCGAATGTTGATCTCTTTCTCAGCTTTGGCCTTGGCTTTTTTAATCCGTGCCAGTGCATCTGCTTGTTTTGTACTTGACTTCTGCACAAGTCTGTCGGCTTCGGGCTCGACAGACACTGATGGAGCCCGAGTAGCTGCTCTTTCTTTTCTCATCCTTGCAGCTGTCGGAAACAATGTGTCCATCTGTTCGTCTTTTTCAACACTTTCTTGAATATGTGACTGCAGAGCAATTTCATTTTGTATACTGCCATCAGCGCGTGCCTGTGAAGATGCTGTTGATAGCGCAGAGGCAGGAACTTGTTGCACATCTTCTACTGGAGGATTCTCAACCTTGACCTTTTTCTTCGGGATCGGTTCGTCATCATCGAACCCGGTGAAGCGGCTGACCTTAGGCCGATGAATACGCTTACGTGTGGTCACTTTGACTGGCTCTTCTGCAAGAGCTGCACTCTCTTGTGGCACTTGTGAAGGCGTTCCAGACCGAGACATTGGAGTCCGAGCGCGTGTAGAACGTCGGGTGGCAGCTGGTTCAGGCTCAGGCTCAGGTGCACTTGACGGCACTTCGACTATTTCTGCAGGTGGCCGTTGAAGTTGAGTTCGATCTTTTGTGATAACCACATCAAGAAACTCGTTCTGTAGTATGGAGCGCTGACCAAGTGCTTGATCAGTTCCTGTAACAAAGCGAGTGGCCCATTCTTCCATCGCGTCAGGATAGGTTGGCAATCGAACTGTTATAACTGGAAGCTTCTCGCCACTTTTTCCACAGCGTTTCTTGCCTGCAACGCTATGGACGTAATCGACATATTCATCGACTGTCGTTTCGCCTGGCCGAACATCGTATAGCAATGCCTTGCCGCCTCCCCCAGTGACGGGATCGAGCAAGCTACTGTATTGACCTTCATTCAAGAAAACAAAAGTCAAGCCCGAGAACACTTCTGACCTCGAAATATCAGGCAGTAGCATCTCCTGTGGGCGAGCAATCGGTTCGGCACCTGCTGCGGGTATGTAGTCCTTCTCAACTGGCCAACAGGTGTCGAAGTCCTCTTCCAGTTGAGAAGGAATATAATTTTGTTCTTCATCGATCGATGCAGCCGCAACATGAAGAATTGCTTCAAGAAATTCTGCTGTTACTATGTGCTTGCCAGACGTTAGTCCCGAGAGGACTTTAGGTAGATTTCGTTTTGTAGACACGACATGCGTTGTCTTGTCAAATATGAACTCGGTTGTGGTCTTGATGTCGAGAGAGTGCAATTGCGTGCTACGCACTTTGCCTTCCTTTGACTCCTTTGAGGCATAGGTGAACACAACCGGACGCCAGACAATCTTGAACGGCGCATAACCTTGAGCTAGCCGAATAGTGTGCTTTGTTCCTTTGAGTATTTCACTGCTGTATGTCATTGTCCCATCGTCCGCCTTTTGGCTTTTGAGCGTGGTTTTTCATCGATTGTAGTTCCTTGCCGGCAACTGAGATCAGTCACCTCAATCTGAGACCGGGTGTGAAGCTTTGTGCCGTCTTGTGGTGCCACCTCATGGACCTTAAGCATGACATGCTTTCTAGATACAGCCTTGTTGTCAATCTTCCAGTTCCGTCCCTGCGGGCCATCTTTGTCGACCGACCGAGTCCGACCAAAGAGCTGCTGTGACCCTGGGCGCAGCCATACGCGCCTCCCTCCAAAGAGGGTCTCGTGTTCCAAGAACCACATAACTGGAAACTGCGGCGAAGCGACTTATTGGCGATCGATCGATGATCCGTGGGGCGTATAGTGCATTCTAGATGTCATGGTGTGTATGCGCTCGTTCTCGTCGGTTGGTATGCTGTGAAGGTGGGCTCGGCTGAGGCGTGCAGGCGCAGGCGCGGTTCGTCGAGTGCTGACGCGCTGTCATGTGAGACGCTAACACAGCACCTTCCCCACCACCTTTGTAAACAGGGCATACTACAAAAGCTTCTGGACTCTTAACACTTGTCTACTCCTCGTTCGATGTGGTCTCCATTTTGGAAGATGAAATTCTATGTAAGCTACTCATGGCCTCATCGCATCTGGACGTGTGCTGTGCATTCGCTACTTAGAGAGTCCAGTCCTGATCATATGCCGAAGGACTCGAGCTGTCTTAGACACCAACATGATTGTCTGTTATTCAGACATTCTCAATTTTATAAAGCCATACATACAAGCATTTCCATATAACAACAAACGCCTGAGACACATCCCTCATGTTACAAAGTCAGTTGGCAATGCCTGGCCACCTGGTAACCCATAGATCGTAACCCTAGTCTTTTTCTTTCACGCCTGTGCCTGATTGATCTGCAACAGAGCTTCCCGCCTGGCTTGCATGGCCTGTTTAGCAGCTGCATTCTTCTCTCGCTCACCCTGAATCAATTCGGCATACTTGCTTCGAGTTCTAATTTGAGGTCCCCATTTGTAAATCCAGAAGACTGGGATACAAACGCCTGCTGATACTCCAAAGAGTACCCAAGTTGACTTGGCGACGCCAAGTTTCTTATACATAGGGCCGGTATAGAAGGAACAGATTCCTGCCAGGACGTCCCTAGCGAAACCGTTACCACCAGTCGCCGAGGCAGAATACTCTCCTCCATAGGCAGCCACCATGTAGTCGATCGTGGCGAAGTAGATTGCAAGGTTGGCACAACCTATGAGTACTGCGAAGATAAGTGGCGCAATCCATGGAAGCGGCGGTCCTGTGACGACGAAAGCTGATCCGAACAAGCCAATGGGTAGTAGCAAGACGACCCAGCGAAGAGCTGACAGTCGACTCTCTGGACTCAGTTCTGTACCATTTTTACGCAGTTGGTTATGGCGTCTGATTACAGGGAAGTAGATCACGCCTGCCAACCAGTAGCCAATGAACAGAGCGAATAGTGCAAGTCCAAGCTGGCTGGGCGTAAAGCCCCAACCAGTTTCGCCAAACACATATCCATAGGACTCGAGGAAGCTGAAGATTAGTGCGTCACTGAACCCGCTCAGCAGTGATAAGAACCCGACAATCGGTTCACAGACAAGCATTTTGTATGGACGGCCCATGATGCCTGCTACCTTCTTCCAGTCAAGTTTCTCGTTCTCGGTGGGTCCAACGACGCGGTCGTCCGGGTTGACCTTGCGTCTTCGCTTCGCTTCCTTGTTCAGCAGAATCGTTGCCCTCGTTTCTGGGACGTAGAAGGCGTGGATAGCCTGGACAATAGCACCGAGGATCAGCTGGATCCAGAAATTCCAGCGCCATCCAAGAAATTCTTCAATTGCGCCACCACAGATCCCACCGATGACTTGAAAGTGTCAGCAAATCAAGCTTGACCGCGGAATAGCTAATTCGACGTACCTGAGCCTAAACAACTCCATAGGCTGACCCACAGAATGGGCATCTGCTGGTCTTCGGGTTCAAACATGTCTGCAACCATTCCAAGAGTCACAGAGCCGCCAGCAGAACAGAGACCACCGAGAAGGCGTGCAATCAAGACGTGATGCCAGCAAGTGCTAGCGCCAGCAAGTATTTGCCATAAGTTGACGGTGAGCAGTGACAATTGCATGATCGGCCAGCGACCAAACTCTTCAGACCATGGGGCTGTATGGTTGTTAGTGATGCTCTTTTAGACTTGCACAAGCAGATTACTTACCCCATAACTCGCATCCGAAGCCATATAAGATGAGGAACCAAGCCATTCCAGCTCTGGCGTTGGTGAAGTGGTTATTTCCGAGATTGTAATGTGCATTGAGACGTCCAATAGCATTGGAGTATACCGCGGCGTTGTAATCTAACACATGTCAGTTACGCAGTTCCAATGTGCAGGGGACGAGTGGTTTCACTTACTCATGCTGGTTTGGCACAAGGCGACAACAGTCAGGATCTGCCACTTCTTTCTTGTGGAGAACTCATAGCCTGTATTCTCGACACAGTTTGTTTCGGTGAGTGTGAAGTGGCCGCCTGGCTCAGTTTCAGCACTCTGTGTAGGAATCATTTCGATCTCGTCGGTTGGCTTCTTCCTGCGGCCACTCGAACTGCTCGACCTTGTGTCGCTCTCATTCCTAACCTGAAGGGTCATGGTTCTTATGGTGTTGTTCAGCAACGCTCAAAAGGCATGCAAAGTGTGTTGACGGGGCTGAATTTAAGGGAAGGCTAGCTTTTGGTTGAGTCTGAACTGGTCGGAAAGAGTCGTCTGCTCAATTATCACACCATAAGATTCTTGAAGAAGAAAGAATACGAAATGCTGCACATGAGCGCTCTTATACTTTGGATCAAACAGAGTGCTGGGTAATAATTTATTAAAACGAACCGGTTTGGAATTTGGCCATCGTGAAATCGCTCCATTATTATGGAGTGAACGCGCGACGGCCCGCACTTTGAACCATGGTTCGAATGGGCCTGCCCCACACAATAACTAAAGACCACATTGTGATAATCTGATGATTCCCTTTTACTATATTTTCCTCTGATTAAATATAGGAACGAAGGAAAAAGAATGGCGACTTTGCTTGGAGGCGCATTGGAAGGCACATTATCAACCCCCGTGATACATTTATTTTCGGCGGTTCCACGCACCACATTCTTCTGGCGACATAATATCTGGCTCAAAACCCCATGGGGAAGCACTAACATTTCATCATTGCAAGTACATGACGGTACTCAAACCATGCTCTTTGCCAAAATAGCGGGTACCCAGGCACTACACCATGGTTCCACGTAGCATCTCCCCGCGACGGGAACACGGTAGAAACCAGGGAAATGGAGTGGTAAAACTTCCCCGTTTCTTTGATTCGCATTTTGATTCAATATTCAAGGGTCACTCATAATTTAATTAGTTATTGTACCAGGTGCGACTGACGTTTCCAAGTTCCTGGAGTACTTGGTTGTGGAGTTCAGAACTAGTCTTATATGAATTCGAATCCATTGTTCAATGTTAACGTTGCTACCGTAGTTTAATCATACTCTAGCCCCTCTTTCCAGCTTTCATGTGCTCAAGATATCTACGACGTCCAGCTTCTTCCTCTCCTGGTCTCATGTTTTTTTAAGGCTCAGAAACTGCCGTGATGATGATCTGTGATGATGATCTGTGATGATGATCTGTGATGATGATCTGTGATGATCTGATCAAATGGAAGGCGGTTGTTACTCATTACTGTGGTTAATACTCTGCTTTTGATCGTCGACGTTGGTGGATTACACGCATTAAATGAGTAAAGGCAGAGAAATTGTCGGTAATTACTTGGTGCAATGGAGTTATGCATCGCCAATAAGATAGCTTGTCTGCGTTTCTTTCCTTACTTACAACTAATAAATACTAGTACATCAATTATGATTTTGGTGCTGTCTGGGTGGTGATAACACATGTTAGAATACTTCTCTTCCTGCTCTCCTGAACAAAGTGGGCACAGACAGAACATACAAGTGGGATCCACTAGGCTTATAGAGTCAGCCTCCCTGCGTCATTCAGCTCAACGTGTTGGGGTGTATAGTCATACAAGATCCATAAGGCAACATTGAATGGCATGTTCACACACTGGAAACCGAAAGATAGGTAGCTTCCAGACGCTATGGCGAAGTATTGCCTGTAGAAACACAAGTACAAAGTCAAAACCTCATCGATTCGAGAGGAATGATACGACCTCAAAGTAGTTGATGAAGGTGTATGAAGATTAAAGACCAACAGCCCGGATGGAAAGGAACTGTTCAAGTACTTGTGAGAACATACAGCAGACAATAGTATCAGCCAGGACGGCCTGGTGGCAGCCCTACGTGCTAGCCCTGAAGAGATGCGACGCGACACGATGCGAACGCTTACAGGTCTGTCACGAAGCTACGACTTGCATAACAGCGCAGCCATTGTACAGCCAAAGGGCACAGACTTGCCAATAACGCATTGTTGGCTGAGCTGACATTGTCATTGTGCAACTAACCAATCATGTGACGGAGACTAAACCGGATTGATTTACTATGACGGCACGTGAGACCGCGACAGTGGGGAGATGTACAACCTTCTACATTTGCTCATCGTACACAGACGCTTCTTCACCGTGATTCCGCGTACATGCTTTTTCTTTATTCGGAACATATTCCCCGGTCACGCCGCATGCGGGTTTCGAGGCTATCGGTAGAACCAGGCTGCAGCACTTCACCGTTGCGCTGAACCCATCTTGCGGAAAGTGAGAGTGGGCACAAGCGACCTTCACAGCCTGACTTTTTGCTGAATCTTCGTTTTCCGTCCTTGCTCCGCTTGGCTAATCGCGTCCCGTGAATGGGTATGAACAAGTCGGCCGTTGTCAACACCTGTTGCTACAAGACAGCGCCGCAGCTCCGCCAATCAGTGCACACGGTAACCCGACACCGGCACCCCGAACCGCATTCGCCATTCTCTCACTCATCGCAAAAGTCATCGAGTTCTGCCGCAAAATGGTGAAAAAAGTCACGTATTCGCGGCGGCAACCCGATAAGCGACAGTCCACATATGACTTTGATCTGGCCCGTGACAATGACAACAGCCGCAAGCGGGCTAAGACAACACATGAGTCGGCCGAATTACCTTCCCCAAAACTCAATTCATTCCGACAAGGTAAAGAGTCGCCTGCATCAAAGAGAAGCGCATTTAGTGGACCAGTCTCCATACCGGATGACGCAGACCTTTTGCCTTTCCCAAAAAGCGGCAACAGACACCACTCTGTATTCGACAAGGTTCTCGCCAATGGGAATTGTCAACCTGCAAAGCCAGACGGGGGCCGTGTGCAAGCGGACAGAGAGCTATTTTCCGAGATAGCAAAGATTGGACAGAAAACTCGGGAGCACAACGACCACAAGAACAAACGTTATCTACCTACGCCACCAGCCGAGGTGCAGAAAAAAGGTTACTACGAGGCGCAGGAAGATGATGTCTTCATGGGGCTGAACGGACATGCCGACATGGGCAAGTTGATAACACCCAAAACATCATCGAGTCCTTCGACGCGAACATCGCAAGTGTTTGAACAAGTCATCAAGAAGAAACCTCCAAGAGAGCCTTACCGTCCGAGGGCCTACAAGGCCGTGGAGACTATTGCGCCACGCAAAACTATAGATGGCTCTCCATTATCAACAAAGTCACGTGGGAGTCAATTGTAAGTTTGACATGAAGTGTGCCTTTGGTACCGCACTCTGACTCAGCTAGATGGACTACCAACCAAGCCGACTCGCCGTTTTTGCAGCTTCCGCCCAATGTTCGGGATCTCATCTACAGATATGCGCTGGGCGGTAACACCATCAATATTGAGTACGAGACATACCGCATTGCCAGGGATCCTACTCAACCCAAGGTGCCACGGCAAGTCGTGCCCGTCTTCAAATACCACTGCACGGTGCTTGACGGCAGGAAGAGTCCCTATCAGATCGCTTCTAAGCCATGGATCAAGACATACAAGACTTTTACTCTGTTAAACAACGTTTGTCGACAGTTGTATGTCGAGACTGCAGTGCTGCCGTACAAGCTTAACATGGTGTGCTTTGGCTCGCACAACATCATGGTCAATTTCTTGTTGATGGAGAAGCGACTATCCCGCAGGCAGCTGGATGCTCTGACAGAACTGGGTCTCCCCGATGAGCTACCTGGATCCAACATGCTGGCTTATCTCCGGAACCTAGAAAAGGTTTACTTTTCTTCTGGGGGCTGGCATTATGTTGAGCGTGAGGAAGGCGAGAAACCCCGACTAACACAGGTGAAGCGGCATGCATGAGTCGTGGGTCTGGTGGCAGCATGACTGGGATTTGTTGCGGATGAGAGTGCTTCTGTGGTACGTGGCCAAGCCACATTGCCCCTTTGGTTTCGTGTAGTCGTTCAGTAAGATTGACATGTGAAGAAGCCTTTGTGTCTAAGTCTGCGTCTAAGTAGTTCAGATGACCATGACTCCAACACCCTCATGCTCTCCGGTGTGTGTAGTGCTGTGTCAAGTGAATGTGTCTCGTGCCCGGCGAACCCGGAAGAAATCAGCTTGTAGTGGAGAAAGGACTGATGCATCTCACCCCACGTTTGCAGCTTTCTCCGGATCTGCATGCCTTGCAGCGCGGGATCGCGATGTCGGACGCACCAACGCCCCGACGTCTTATTCGATCCTCGACAAAGCCAATCCACCAACTCGGCATTATCAGCAGCACAACTGGCCAAATTGGTCCACGACAGCGGGCGTCGTGCCGCGGGCCTCTTCTGCAGGTCCCGGCAAACATGTACTTGAGGCAGTACGGGGTATCGCGCGTGGCTGGGGGGGCCAAATCGTTCCTCGCCTTTCTTTAGCCGTACCCTTGACGATTAATGACGATGACCCACAGACATGCACCCACTCTCTCCCTGGCCGTCATCGAGCCAGCATTGACAGTGTTTGGTACTTGAGAGACGGGTGCCCGCTCGCGTTGCACGCATCTTGTCAACCTGCCAACTGCCTGTCAAAACCATTGTTAAAAAAAAGCATTCCAGCCTGCGACCCGTGACGTAGCTTCCGCGACTTGCGCGACAACTGGCGCATGACCACCGCCTACGCAGGACCCATTTTCCGCCAATACCTACACCGCGTCGCCTGTGAAAAGCACTATTACTACGCTACCCACCGCTGTTCTCCTTTCTAATATTTGTTCTGGTCAGCCCTCGACTTCCCACCTCGACTGCTCCCCAACTCGCTGCACAACCTCGCTATCGGCCCTTTCCTGGACCCTTTGACCCTTCAGTCATCAATCCAGTCTTCGCTGCGTTTGCGCATGGCGTACACCGACGCTCCATGTCACTGCTGTCTGACACAATTTTTACAGGCGGCAGCTCTCGACTGCACATAAGAGGAGGTCAAAATGGTCAAAAAGCCCTGAAAAAGAGCAAGAGTCATGCCGGCTTGCTTGGCCCCCTCGCACATCTCGTCAGGAATCCTGTAGGGAGCCTCGTGGGCATATTGGCCGATGGCCACGTTCCTGGACCGAATGTAGACACAGCAGATGCCGCTCGTCGGCAGATCCTGTACCTGCGCATGAAAGACGTGGGTTCTTCAGATTGGTGGTACTGTTGTCACATGCTAATCATGTTGCGCAGGCCGAAACTTACGACGAATGGAAAGTCGCGGCTGCCGAGCTTGACATCCTAGAGGGCAACGAGGCCTGGAAGGACCAAGATGAGACACTCGAGTACAACGCAGACTTGGTCGCCGCCCGTCTAAAGGAGCTCGACGATGCGCGTATGAGCTGCGACGTCAAGAGGATGCTGTTCCTGGTCAGAACCACCCTCACCCGCGGATTGGGTGACATGGGTCATCTGCGCCTGTACAAGCATTCGCACATCGGAACTAAGCGGCTGATTGAGAGGTACATTGAGTCAGCACAACAAACTCTTGCTGCTTTGTTGAGCGTCTCAGAAAAGCAAGGAGATCAATGTTCTGTTGAGCCGCGCCGACTGGTCGACCAGCTCCTGCAGACACGTCAGTCTTTCGGCCGAAGCGCACTGCTGCTCTCAGGGGGTGGAACCTTGGGTATGAACCACATTGGTGTGGTCAAAGCCCTGTGGGAAGCCCGACTTCTCCCGCGCATCATTTCTGGAGCGTCGGCTGGAAGCATTGTTTGTGCTGTGCTTTGCACAAAGACCGATGCAGAGATACCAGATGTTCTGCACGAATTCTGCTACGGCGATCTCAACGTGTTTGAGAACCCAGATCAGCCAGACGGCATCCTGGGCAAGGCGATGCGTATGATGAAGTCTGGCGTTTTGTTCGACATTTCGCATCTAGCCAGAGTCATGCGAAGCCTGCTTGGAGACCTGACTTTCCAGGAAGCCTACAACCGTACTCGTCGTATCTTGAACATACCCGTGTCGACGTCCTCGCTCTATGAGCTGCCTAGACTATTGAATTACATTACAGCACCCAACGTCATGATTTGGTCAGCAGTGTCAGTAATTCACGTATCACTATTTTCTATTGGCGCTAATCAACCACAGATGTACGTCTTGCTCGGTCCCATTGGTTTACAAGAAGGCTTCCCTCATCGCCAAAGACCCCAAAACGGGCCTCGAAATCCCCTGGGACCCCAACCCAGACGCTACCTGGATCGACGGCTCGGTCGATAATGACCTGCCCATGACACGACTATCTGAATTATTCAACGTTAACCACTTCATCGTCTCTCAAGTGAATCCACATGTCGTTCCTTTTTTGGCGAAAGAAGAGGAGGAGTTTGCACTTGGTGAAGCCCAACAGGACATAGGGGCTGGTCCCAGTTGGCTCAGTCTTTCCGCCAGTCTATGCAAAGGCGAGGTTATGCATCGCCTCCAGCAGATGGCAGACACTGGGTTATTTCCAAACCTTGCCACCAAGGGCAAATCCATCCTTAGCCAACGGTACTCTGGAGATATTAATATTTTCCCAAAGGTCAACTATACAGACTTCCCGAGGGTTTTGACTAACCCAACAACGGAATACATGATTGGATGCCTGCTTACTGGGCAACGTGCAACTTGGCCGAAACTCTCACGCATACAGAATCATGTCGCCATTGAACTCGCTTTGGACGACACAATACAGAAGCTGAAAGGCCGACTCGTGTTCACGTCGCCATCAAATGAACCTAAGATCAGACGCACCAGTTCTCAAGACACTGACATCTCTCAAAGACAGCGAGCGAGATCGATGCACAAGTCGACACGCTTCCAAACAATGACCAACCCTCCCAGCCCAGTACTTCGGAAGTCAGCACCTACTTCTCCGTTTCTCTCTCGCACGCAGCTGAGAGCATCTCTGCAGCCACTATCTGCTAAGAAAACCAACGGTGCAAACCCCCAGTCTCAGTCGACGAACAATCTGAAAACTGACGCGATTCAATTGGATCCAGCGTCATCAACGAATGATACCTCTGACCAAGACTACTTCGCCGATCCTGATTCAGACATTACAGATGGTGTCTCTTCCCCTTCACCACCTACATCGCCCAACTACCAAGGCCCAATGCTATGGCCCTCGACACCCCAAGCCGTGATGCGGCCTACTTCCCAACCTGTTCCTCGGCGTACGCCCTCACCACCACCACCTAGTACTAGTCCGCTCCGACGTCGGACAGGAACAATGTTCCATCTCACAATGACGTCTGCAACTTCGCAGTCGACAGCCGGCAACGAACCAAGCTCCCCAGAATTAAGATACAAGCGTCTCTTCCACCCACCCGGCCCTGCTACACCCGATGTCAGCGTCGGACCACCGCAGCTGGAGCCAGAGTTTGTCTGGCCTACACCCTCACCAGCTACCAGTAGGCCGAGTAGTAGACGCAACAGCGTCACAGGCTTACCACTCAGTGACCCATCAGGAACTCGGGCGATGCTGATGAGGAAGAAGAATTGTATGTAGTTGACGGTGCACGTGCTTGTATTCCTTCTCTTCTTTGTACAAAATTTAGCTATTCACCTTTTGTCCGACTCTTTGATCATCATCTATGTTCTTTTCACTTCCCCATCCGAATCTCTTCACCATGATGAGCAGAATATACGATGTACTTTTGATGCGAAGTCACTGCCCACAGTTCCAAGCCATCCAGGCCTTTAATTGAATGTTTTACCGCCCGACTTCCAGGATAAGCACGAGAAGGCGTCTAGGAATCAATCCTAAGAATCTCTCTAGATTGTAGCATAGACTAGGAACGTCTAATTCCTAATCCAATCATTACCAATTTTGACATCATAGACAAAGGTTGATCCACTTTCAAATACTGGGTCAACGACAGCAGAGGCCATCTCAGGACACAGCATTGTTAGAGGTAACTGTAGCAGCGAGCAATATTTGAGAAAAGTGTGAGACTAAGTCATGCCCTTTTAAACCTACCGTCAGCTGACGCTTCTGTAGTCAAGTCACACATTCTACTAGAACACTCTCGTAATTCTATCGTAGCGCTACAGAAGCGCTGTGACTTCATAGGGTAATATTGAGCCACATCCATCAAAATCCATCTGGGACGTGACAGCTAGCAGTACACCAGCGCAGCGATGTCCCAAGGTCATCACATTCTTGCAAGTACCCAAATTCACGAGTCACATGCACACAAAATAACCACTACACGGCCAATATCTTGTGAAGCTGGGTCGATGCAAGTAAGAAGACTATCTATACTCAAGGAAATCCTCCGAAACGGCATTGCAGCGAGTAATATCAAGAGAAAAGAGAAATAGACTCTTGTGTTCTATATCTACTGCTGGATATGATAGATATATGCGCGCGTGGCGTCGCTAGACTGTCTTGTGTGAAACGTATGTCACCCGATAGCCAGCTGCCCACTAATACATCATTGTCAAAATACTAACGCGAGGCTGCAGTCTTACAATAGGATTGTGACTGAGCCTGAGTAGTTAGGCTTTATTCTTTCGCACCAGCTGCGCGTAGACAATCTACAACGCTATCATGGTCTCCTGCTGCTGCTGCCTCTAGTGCTGTTTTCCCACCTATTCCTACTGCAGCTGCATTAACATCAGCGTTCTTTTGTAGTAGCCGCTGAACCACTGCAAGATGGCCCCCTTCTGCTGCAGCCTGCAGTGCTGTTCTCCCACTACTATGTCCTGCTGCAGCTGCGTTAACATCGGCATTCTCTTGCAACAGCCTTTCAACTACTGCAAGGTAGCCCTCTCCTGCTGCTGCTTGTAGTGCTGTTCTTCCACCATCTTCTCCTGCTGCTGCATTGATATCAGCATTCTCCTGTAGTAGCTGTTCAACTACAATAAGATAGCCTCCCTCTGCTGCAGCTTGAAGGGCCGTTCTTCCGTTAAGTTTTGCTGCAGCTGCGTTAATATCTGCATTCTCTTGCAATAGACGCTTAACTACTGCAAGATGGCCCCCTTCTGCTGCTGCTTGTAGTGCTGTTCTTCCATTGATGCTTACTGCTGCTGCATTGATATCAGCGTTCTCTTGCAGCAGCCGCTCAACTACTGCAAGATGGCCCCCCTCTGCTGCAGCCTGCAGTGCTGTTCTTCCGCCTTCTTTTGCTGGAGCTGCATTGATATCAGCATTCTCTTGAAGTAGCCTCTCAACTACTTTAAGATGGCCTCTCTCTGCTGCAGCCTGCAGTGGTGTTCTTCCACCTTGTTTGGCTGCTGCATTAATATCAGCTTTTTCTCGGAGCAGCCGCTCAACTACTGCAAGATGGCCCTCTTCTGCTGCAGCTTGTAATGCTGTTCTTCCATTACCATAAGTTGCTGCTGCTGCATTGACATCAGCGTTTTCTTGCAGCAGCCTCTCAACTACTGCAAGGTGGCCCCCTTCTGCTGCAGCCTGCAGTGCTGTTCTTCCATTGCCATATTCTTCTGCTGCTGCATTAACATCAGCATTCTCTTGCAATAACCTCTCAACTACTGCAAGATGGCCCCCCTCTGCTGCAGCCTGCAGTGCTGTTCTTCCACTACCATAAGCTGCTGCTGCTGCATTGACATCAGCGTTCTCTTGCAGCAACCGCTTAACTATTGTAAGATGCCCTCTTTCTGCTGCTGCTTGTAAGGCCGTTCTTCCCCTATCTTCTGCCGCAGGTGCATTAACATTAGCGTTCGCCTGAAGCAGCCGCTCAACTACTTCAACATAACCCCCTTCTGCTGCAGCCTGCAGTGCTGTTCTTCCATTTGGTCTTGCTGCTGCATTGACATCAGCATTCTCTTGTAACAGCCTCTCAACTACTGCAAAGTGGCCCCCTTCTGCTGCAGCCTGCAGTGCTGTTCTTCCACCGTCTTTTGTTGCTGCTGCAGCAATGTTGACGTCGGCCCCCTCGTGCAATAGCCGCTCAACTACTGCAAGATGACCCCCTTCTGCCGCAGCCTGCAATGCCGTTCTTTCACTATCTCCTATTACTACATTGACATCAGGTTTCTCTTGCAGTAGCAGCTCCACAACTTCTTCGTGACCCAAATGAGATGCTCTCACTAATTCGCGACTTATCTCCCTTTGAGATGGTCTCAATACGGTATTTCGTACACTCCTTGCATTCAACATCATTTCTAGCTGTGTCAGATTGGCCGATTCACAAGCAGAAGCGAACGTTATGCTCCCTTCATCTAGCCAAAGAAGATTCCAGTACTCGAACTCTGGTGCTTTGGTCATATTTTGCCATACACGGAAAATAACCATATGGCCATTTCTCACAGCCCACAAGAACATTTTCCAAAGTGGCAGTGAGCCTTTGTCTTTGTCTTCGATAGAGCTCCATGGCATCCATTCCTTTGGTAGATGCGTTCCGCTTATGAAGTTCTCTATTTTGTCAAAACTTGCTGTGTCTTGCGGAGTAATGTAACGGGCGTGGACGTGCCAGTATTTTTTACAGTACTCCAAGAACTGGAAGGTTGGGTCGATGTTTTTCGACTGACGGTTGCTTAGTTCGGTCCTTAAGACGTTGACTATGTCTACAGTTTGATTTGCAGACCTTCGGCGGCCTCTAGTTGCACTCAAAGCCATCGGGCGAAGCATCCCTGGAGTCATGCTTTCCAGCAAGCGGATAGGTCTATTCATTGGAGCGAGATACTTTGAGTCGTTGGTCCGCGTGAGTGCTTGGTGAAAGTCGGCGAAGGACAGATACGTCAGACACATGTCTGTAAGATACTGCGTTGTGGTGGCTTCTTCTACATTGAAGCCAACAACGTCTTGTATGCAAGGAGAACCTAGGAGAAAAGACTCGACGGTGTGATGAGCGATTGACACTGTTTTGTTGGCCTCATCGTAATTGACAAGGTTTCCACATAGTTTGGCGAGTTTTGATATGTCTAGCGTGGAGGAGGGGCTTTTCCATGCTTTCTGGTTGGGAGACAGACAAACGGCCTCTTCTAGTTCACCGATGGTCAAGGTTCTTTCACTGTAAATAACCCACTGGAATACTCGCTTCGCACGTTCGGCTCGGTCTTTAGGATCTTTGGCCCATCGTGCAAGTAAAAAAGCATAAAGATCTGTGAGCTTTCGCGGAAGAGCCTCTAGAATATCGGGAATGCTATTTGGAGTTCTATGTTCTTCGTAACATTGAACAATTGCCTTAAGTTGTAGGTCTGCCCAAAGGAACCTGATTAACATTAGCATAAATGTATAAACAATTAAGCAACATTGAGCCTTTACTTACATCCCTTCAGCCTCAGATACCAATTTCTGCTTGATTAAATCAAGTATGTAAGCGTCACAATCAGACATTTCCTCTTGTGAATACTTGTCAATCTGCGACTTGACGAATATTTCGATATCATCTTTGAGGTATTCTGGTCGAATGTACAACGTCAAACTTCTTGTTAAAACCTTGGAAACATCCAGAGATGCATGAGTGGTGGCAAGAATTCGAGCGCCAGACATCTTTTGAAGTGCTTTGAGAAATGATTTGACGTTCCTCTGCTCAACGTCCTCAGCTTCATCGAGTCCATCAATAAGAAGGAATCCGTTTTCAAGTTCACCGAAGACTTGTAGAAAGAGCTCTTGGAGCTCACTAGCTACAGGTTCCGACCGGTTCATCTGGTCCATGAAGAGCGACTCTAAACGTTGCTGGATATTAGGGAGAAGGGGTTTGAGGTTGAGGACTTGGTGCAAGATACATCGCACAAAGTTAGATGCTTTCAGTGATGTCTTCTCGGAGGCATCAAAGAAATAAAAAATGACTGCAGATTTGTTCCAGCTTGAGCACTTCGATCTTAGGTAATCGATGATATATCCCCTAAAGCGTTGCTTGAATTTAGACTCCAATAACTTCAGAAAATAGCAGAAGACGTACATTAGAACAGTTTTTCCACAACCAGCTGTAATTATCATAAGTTAGTACTATATCTAACATTTATGTGCTAAGTAGAATGGAAAAAATCCTTACGAATTCCGTAACACCAGAGGTGCTTTGGATCAGATTGATCAATCCAGGTCTGGAACTCTGATTTTTTGAGAAGCCAACCGCAAGTGCCTTCACAACGCAGTTCCTGAGCATGACGAAGGCTGGTCGTGTAATCATGGGTCGGAATCTGCTGCAGTATTCGGATCTTCTGACGCTCTTTGCGAGATATATTGTCAGCTTCGTTCAAACGTCGGCGCTTTGCATTAATATGTGCAAATTACCTGTCTCGTTGACGATCTTTTGAACTTGGCGAGCTCCAATCCGCTCAATCTCACGCATTTGTTGTGACCGAAAGCCCTCATTAACCTGGATTTCCGCATTCTGCTCAATGCGAAATTTTCTATTTTCTTCCATTTCTGCCGTCAACATGCGGCGAAAGGCATGTGCTTCCTGTTCGGACGCTAGTCGCAGCTCCTCAACAACTTCATCTTTTGCCTGGTTAATATCTTCCTCTATATCCTTAAACTCTATTTTGAATGACTTCCATGCTGACTTTGAGTATCTTTTGACACCTACAAAAGTAAAAGCCTTAGAATCTGTATGACTAGTTAAGAACTGGTTTTGCAATTTACCTTTCTCTTGCACTACTCTCAGTGCCTTTGAGCAGAACTTCACAACTACAGCGTAAAAGGCAGAAATAGCTTGCTGCAGTCTTTTTGAGGTTTGAAAAAGATTTTTATATTCAGACAGTCGAGGACAGTAGGTACTTAGCTGATTTATTCGTTGTGACAACTTTTCGAAGTGCTCGGCGAAGTTTGATGAAACCTGACAAACGAAGTATTGTAAGTTAAGATTAGTTATGAAAATGGGTAGTTTGGGATACAGACCAAGAGAACAAATTTGATACTGCCCCAGACCAGCGCTGTTGTCTGGTTGGGGCCCATGCATGTGTCAATGATGTTGCGATATTGCTGTACCGATTCCAAGAATCCTTGAATTCGAGTAGCGAGGAGACGACTCTTGCGATTTGCATTTGCTTGAGTGACCTTTTCTGTTAGCCGGACAACGTCATCCGCTGTAGGCGTATGTCTCGAGAATGAAATGAGTTCGCTGTCTTGCTCCGGGGTGAGAGCTCGCCGGAATTCGCCCAATGCTGCTGCAAGCTCAATGTCTGCCCTTTAATACATGAGTTAGACATTTTAAATATCTAGTGTGGAATTTTGTCCGCTAACATGTTTGTTACCAATAACACAGCCTGTCCTTGGTGACGGTCAAGGCGCTTAGAGGCACTAATATGCTTATAGATCTAGATTTTGTGCATCTAAGCTGAGTTGTTAGGTGAACGCAAATAGTCGAATCAGGGTGCCTAATACAGTATGAAGTTGCAATGATAGGGATCCTTGAACAACGCTTTCCATGAGACAGAGCTGAGTGACTTGGTTCCAGGCAACGACCCCGCTCTTGCCACGCTCTCGCTAAGTTTGGAGGATTGCGACTCGAGACACTCTGCCGGGATTCTTCTAACCGTGCCACAGTCACGTGACCTATGCAGATCAGTATACATGGGCGCTACTCGCAAAGCACATGTATTTAGCATTAGACGTTTCACTCACATTTTGTAGCTTGATGTAATCAACTGAAGTTACAAGTATAAGTACAATACAAGAGTTACTTGCCTAGTTACCTGTTTATCCTACCCTGCCTTTCATCCGCGAAAACCAACTTCTAGAGGTTTGACACCAGGAATGTTTATCATTTCCACCCAAGATTCGCTCTTAATACTGAGCTTTTTCTTAGCCCCTTTAGGTGAAAATTTTGCCATTCCATAATCCTGTGTACAAGAACATTGTACCAAATCGTGCCAGTTAGGGGGGAGGGGGAAGGACGGCCGACCCGCATAGGATAAGCGCTTGCTACAGATGTCGGCACTAGATGATTTAATGAAGATGAAGGAGAATAGATATTGATGACCCAACAGCAAATAGAAAGCAAGAGCGAGTACGTTTAAGCATACAGGCGCCGTTGAAACTGTTGCCGTCGTTCATACATTCATAAACATCCCGCCCCCCTTTCCCCCCCTCAACCCGAATCATTGCATTACCAGATACATAGGGAACTAGGGGCATCAGATAGATTGAGCCTAAGTACAAATTAACGTATAGAAAGTCTAGATCTAGAGAAAAAGCTAAACATCAATAAATAAAACTTACAAAATCTTATTAACGTGGTTCACAAGCGAGCGGCTCACCCAAGCGAGCGGCTCATGCCTCATC